>CM073426.1:24205000-24510000 GCA_037114965.1 Monochamus alternatus | reverse complement strand
ATTTACAATATTGTGGGGTAAATGCATTCCAAATTTCTTGGATTTTGGCCTTAAGTGCTGGAATTGATCGCTGGGGGCTATTTCTTAAGGATCTTTTCATGTGATGCCATAGTGTTTCGATGACATTTAAGTCGGGACTACTCGAGGGCCAGGACAAGACACTAATTTGATTGTCCCCAAACCATTTTTTGGTACTCTTAGCTGTATGGCAGGATGCCCCATCCTGCTGAAATATGAAATTCCCATGTTCATAAAGCTCCATCGTACTTGGCAACAAGTTTCTTTCCAAAATGCCTTGATATTTTTGGGCATTTATGGTGCCATCTACAAACTCAAGCCTGCCTACACCATTAGTGGACATGCAGCCCCAAATCATAATACCCTGTGGGAACTTTACTGTACGCTTAATACAATCTTTATGAAATGCTTCAGATTTCGTTCTTATCACCCGTTTCCGAAAATCGCCAACACAAACATCAAATTTGGATTCATCACTAAAAATAATTTTAGCCCAGTCTTCTTTGGTCCATTGTACTTTAGATTTTGCCCAAATAAGACGTTTTCTCTTTTGTATGTCAGTGAGCAGTGGCTTTTCTTTGGCCTAAAAATGTGAATTGCTTTAAAGTGCGCTGAGCTAATTATTACAATTTTTTGTATTTCAATCACAAATAATATTCACTTTATAAAATCCATATCCAGCTTTGTGTATCCACTGTCTGCAACATTCCCTTGAAACATTTAAATCTGCTTCTTCATTCCATCGTGTTTGAATATCCCGTACCGTACCCCTTCTTTGTTGCTTGCAAATTTTAACAAGAACCCTTTTTTTCCTTTCTGTTACAATCCTTGGTCGCCCAGAACTTTTTCCGCGGACATCAAAGGATCCCGTTTCCCCATACGCTTTTATTACCTCTCCCACGGTCGATTTGGCAATATTGAGGTCTTTTGCTATTTTTCCCATAGTTTTTCCGTTGGCATATTGTCTTATTATGATTTCACGCACTTTTTTATCAGTAGCAACTCCGCAAGCCATTTTGTTCGCGAATGCACTATTGCTAATGTCATAAAAATATATTAATTTTGCCATGGTGACAGATGGCATTTTTTTTTCAGAGCTTGCTTGTATTTCATTGATGAAAAGAATCTTTGTCCGAACATTAAGTTGTCAGCAAATTTCGTTAAATAAACATTTAAACTATTTGCCAAAGCCAGCAAATCGATAATTATTAAAATAATGAATGATTTATTGGTCAAAACACTTGATTTAATAATTAAGTTTATGTAGATTTTTTAAATTCCAGATGTAGTACTCAAAAACAATTTTTAATTATAAATATAATAGTCCGTCCGAACATTTAGTTGTTAGGGCTCGTAAATTAAACCAAAAAGTAATAAACAAAATCACTTTTGTCAGAAAATGTGGATACTGGACTTTCTCATTACAAATGTTCTTAGGAAAGTGCTCTTAAATTTTTCTTCACTATAGAAGCCACACCCTGTATAAGTAAT
The DNA here is from genome assembly GCA_037114965.1 of Monochamus alternatus. Lineage (NCBI taxonomy): Eukaryota > Metazoa > Arthropoda > Insecta > Coleoptera > Cerambycidae > Monochamus > Monochamus alternatus. The sequence goes on along the minus strand of CM073426.1, from coordinate 24,508,491 downwards.
GCTTATATATTTTATTTGTGATATACTGGGAATCTAGGTCAATGTCTAAGTATATTGATAAAATAATTATTAAACAACAATCACAAATTGGCCAGATAAACATATATATCAATTTTTTAAAATTTTTCGGTCGTTTTATCACTAATTTCAGAATTTCTTTTGATTTTGTTTTCATTTTCGTTTCCACAGGATTTCGACAATATTATAGCCTTAAATGTTAATATGAACATTTTAAAAGTTTTTAAGAACTGCATATGGAAACATCCAAATAAGCACAATTTTGATAAATGCCTCAGTGGCTCAGCATGTAGTGTGCTGGCTTGGTAAACCCAATCTCAAAGGTTCTATTCCCGGGCGAGCCAACTTTATTTTTAATATTTATTGAATCTAAATTATATATTTATCTTATACCTTCAGAACATTTATTATACATACATAGTGTTTTGCCAAACCTGACCATCAGGCTACAATTAAAAGTTTACTCTCTGATATTTACATTTTAATACACACAGTTACAAATATTGTAGTGAAAGGACCGATGTAGGCCCGAGACAGCAAAATAATGAGAATTCTTCGTATGAACGGCCCAAAAATTTTCCCTGAATATAAAGTTCTTTTTCATAAATTTGGATGTTTTACCTGACATTTGTCAAACAAGTGGACGGAATAGTTATTTATGTACCAAGAGAGATACAGGGATACAGGCGCCTACTTTCCTCGAACCTAAACGACCCTCAGAAGCAACCTGTTGCCTGCGGGCATAATCATCCTAGTATCTCCCATAGTGCATACGTTTCATATTTCACTTCATACGAAATAAAAACTATAAAAGGTCATAGCTTTGACGTTTCTTGATTTGTGATTATGACCAATACTAGATATTTTTAAACTTATCCATAACCCAAGCGTCATTATTTTCGGGTTAATTTTGCCCGCTGCTATGACATGGCAGCTCGTGAAATCTTTATTCCTAATACTTTCAAGACTTCGTACCGCATAAATCACTTCCTTATAATTTATTTCTTCTATTCTCGATATTTTAGTCTAATTTTCATGGACCAATTGTATAGAATTAGAACTCGGAATTATGGTGCAAAACAGATTTATTACCTATTTCATACAAACTAACAAAGTGATATTCCCTGTCATAATAAATATTTTTATTGTTTCTAAACCATGCTTTTACTATCTTACTTAAATGTAAAATACATTAGCAAAGCAATAAATAAAACAAAAACAGATAACAAAATAAACCAATATTTCTTAATAAAACCGGCCTCATTTTCTTCCTCGTATACTCTTCTAGCCCTATTCTTCTTTTTACCTTCAAACATCTTCTGGTACTTTTCCAGTTCTTTCTTATTTTTCAGCTCTTCTTCTATTTTCTTTTGTTCGTTCAGGGCGTCTTTTACTTTCTTTTCCTCTTCCTGTTTCTGCTTGCATACTTCGTCGCATTCTACATATGCGATATTCTTACGTACGCTTTCGCAGGAAAATTCTTTCTTGATCCTTTTACATTTACAAGTCACTTTAACTTTCTTCTTGCACAGTTCTGGGTTCGGACACGGTCCTGCGTGACAGTTGGCTTTACATCTGTGGCCGCAATCAAACTGCAAAGAAAACGTGATTTGTCAATTTTCTTTATTAAAATTTATAAACAGGTGCTAGATTATTAAAAAATTATAGTTTGTTAACATTTTAAAATGTCCTGTCTTAAAAATTCCCAAATGTTTTTATCATTAAAATTTTACAGACTGACAGTAAACATTCAGGTACAGGGTTAGCTATAACTAAATAATTTAAAGATGATACAGAAAAATAAGAATTAACGGAATCGTCCCTTAAAAATTTGTTTCTTTTTTTCTAAAGCATATGAAACCCCTATTTATAAACGGCCATGGCCACAAATTAAAATTTCACTATCTTAGCCATGCAACCATCAACACAACAATGTCATATCTATGCCTTCCTAGTTGTAGTAATGACATATTTTTATTTTTTGTGCTTTCAAAATTGTCAAACCATCGGCAGAAATGTTTTATTATGTTTTGTGACAAACATTTTAATATCAGTTTCAGATATTATTTTATTCCAAATAGATAGTTCCTGTGGTATGTTCCATATTCATTTTTATGACAAGTTTACTTTCAATAAAACGAATCACTGTAGTAGTATGAATTTGAAATAGCTGCTTGAATTGAATAGCAGAACAGATTTGCAATGAGTAAAACTGTTGTTTTGAACGAAGGACAAATATAAAATTCTGCAGCAATACAGATTATCTGATATTATAAATAACAATGTTCATTTTCATTGTTTTTACAATTATCAATGCAGTGAAAAGCAACGTAAAGTTCGAAACCATCTCGAACAACAATTATCATAGGCGCCAATTTTCCAGGAGGAAAGGAGTGTAACCTCGAAATTGCCTTTGCATAGAAACATGTCACGTAGACAATATCTTCCAAACAAATTTCACAACTGTCAACGCTTTACTTTCACGTTTGTCAATCGCCTTTGACTGCTCAATACAAACTGACTGAAGCGGCAAAAAAGATCCGCTTATATATGTTTTTAGGATTCTCGAAGTTTCCGCATCGAGAATAAAATAGAATATAGCCTGGACTATTCTGGACAACGTCAAAATAAAGGTATTACAAAAATTATAATTTCTAACACAAACAGGAACATAATTAACAAACTAAAAAGGTAGGTGAGCTTCCGTAACAGACGTTTTCCCAATTGAACATCGCACTATTGAGATATACCCAGTATATTATTATATTTTTGGATACTCCACTTGTAATAAGTTATCTATTACTGTTCGCGAGATATTAATGATTAAGTAAATATAATTTAATTTTTTTATTATAAAAACTGCAAAACTATATTTGGATTCATTTTATGGAGCAATTTAAAGAATAATGTTTATAAAAATTGTTCACACATTTCCTTGCTCTTCTATGCAAAACCTATATCGCTTTTCCATTTTTTATCCGGCTTCTAATGTTTGATAAAATTAAGTAAATGTGTAAAATAAATGGAACACCCTGTATGAGAGAAAATAATTTTTAATTTACTTGATAGTTTAATTTGAATTTTTTTTTATATATATCTATTTTAAGAGCCAAAAACCTCTAAAATTGCTTATAAATTATATTTTTTTTTTGTTAAATAGACGTTTTATTTGGAAATGATTTGATTTACCAAATAAAAACTATTTCAAAAAATATTTTGAAATTATTTTTGTATTTTCTCAATGGTTCTTTTTATTTGGCATTGAAAATTAAAAACAAAATAAATGGTAATTTACCTTTGTTCTGTAAGGTTGTGTCAGTATGTTTTAGTAAGAAGCATAAAAGCACAGAAAAATACATTTTTATTGTTTTCATATATATTTTTTTTAATTAAAATGGTGGAAAATTGTCTTATAGTTTGTAATAATTATGCAATGTCTCTCAAAATAACTGATTGGGGCAGTTAACTACTATGTAAAAATGGTTGAAAAAAAAAAAAACAGGACGTTCCAAAACAGAGTTCTAACTCAAAAATTTAAATTTCAAATTAATTTTTTTAAAAAAGCATTTTATCAAAATTAAACAAGATCAATTTTTATGCAGAAATTCTACAGTGAAAATCGCTATCTTATATAAAGGGGCGTAACCGACTCAACTATCCTTGTTCCACATCAAAAAATCCGCCGTTTTTGACCGAGGAGCCTCGGGAAAATGGAAATTTAGTTAGGAAAACGCGAAAAAATTGGCATCAAAATACGCCGTAGGCAATCTAGAAAGACGACGAAAGGCAATGCGTTTAGCTGCTTGGCGCTGCACGGTTCGCAAAAAAAGCCTTTGTGGCGGTAAAATGGGTAATTTTCGCAAATGGGCACAGCTTTTAATATATAAGGATTTGAAACTGTACCTATTACTGCTAACGCAAAAAAGATATCTTTTTTATGTTGCGTTTTTTTTGGTATCACTTACTTGCCAGGCTTTTTCGTTAATTTTTCGCTTTAGTTGTAAATTGGAGTACGAAACGTTACTATTGTGTCTAAATCAAGTTATTTACTGAATCCCAATGGTATTGACAGCAAAGCAACGCATAGAAATCTTGATATTATAAATTTTGTAAAAATAAAATCAATCAAATCAATATTATTGTCTTAGCTTTTGTACACAAATATGATATAAGTACATACTAATTTCAAATCACTAAATTCAGGAAAAAAATTACAGACACTTTTTACACTAAATATCACCTATTTGGAATTTGTTTGATTAAAATTATTGAATTTTTTATTGCACAGATAATTGCCCCATTCGTGTTTTTCATACATTCAAATTTCTAATTTTTTATTTACTCATTTCATCCTGTTTAAACATCTACCCTGCATCGGCTTTTGCCGATGTTTAGATCAGGCTACGGTAAAGATTTGCTTATTAACGTAAGCCGTTACTGGGCGTAAATGTGACCTGCTTATTAATATGCCGCCCCCTCTCCCGCACAAGATTTATGGGCTATTCCTCAAGATTAGAATGAGGGGTAGAAATATTACTATTATTATCATAAGGCAATGCTTAATAATAAATTTTTATCTTGTTTAGTAATTTTTATTTGTTTTTTAATTCTTATGTTATTTTTATATTATCTAACAATTTAACTTTCAGGTATATTACTTTTTATTTTGACTAAATTTTAAACTGTTTTTATTTGTCTAGACTTTTATACTACTTATATTTTATTTTATACAATCGATTTTTAATATGTAGGTATCTTTTTTAAGTATTTTTTTTTTCTCTTACTGTGTAACTTTGTTAGTTTAACTACTTATCCTTTAAGTGGGTTATACCCGTTGGATAAAAAAAAAAAAAAAAAAAACAAACTGATTAAACCCACTTTCAACAATGAAAATAAAATAAAATGAAAATGATGTCCAGTATCTGAAAAAGTAACTATTACCAACATAGTTGTAGTAACTATAATAAACCTACAGTAATAGTAAAAAACATAAAAAAAAACACCCTCCGTTTATATATTTCAGACAAAAAGGCAAACTTTCCAAACACTTACATTTTTTGGACACTGGTTACCGCAGCTTTGCAATTCATCTCTCTTTTCGGGGTTAATCCAATCACTACAACGAATATAAGGCTGATTGAGACCACAGTAGCACTTGATCCGCACCATATTTTTACACAGTGGGCACGATCCCGGATGGCAGGGCTTGGGACAAGGATGTTGACATCCCTCAGGTCTCTCTTTGGTGCAATCATTTTCACACTGTTCACAGTTGATGCCGGCCTTAAATTAAAATAGAATTTATTATAAATAACCACAAAACCGCTTTTATGCTACCGATAGATGGTTAATATTATGTGGCAATGGTTAATAGTGTAACCATTTTCATATATGAATTATTTATACAGGGTATACGTTGCATAACTTTAAAAAACTGAAGTAATCTTGAAAAAGAAAAGCTATGAAGAGTAATAAAATAATGCAAATAATGCATCTCCTTCTCCCAGTTTCTACGGTTGTATTTTAGGCATCGTTTACAATAATACCCTTAAGGATTTGATTAACTACAAGAAATACCTCTATTATTTGTTACACTCTGTATACAGCAATCTGAATTTACAAAAAAAAATTCAAGAGTACACACCTTTATTTTGTCTGGTGCTGATTCAACAACATGGCATGGTAAAGAACAAGAGTGATTCTCACACTCGAGTATTCTTCCACACGGACGATGACAACTAGATGGTTTAGCTAAGTGACACGGCCAATCTGCAGTTTCATGTTCACCTAAAATAATTTTTCACAACCAATATAATAAACTCACTATGTTAAATAATTATAAAATCATCAAATGTGGTCTTTCCAAAGCCAATTTGCATGCCATCCTGTAAAACATACATACTGGGTTAATTCCTTATCTAGCTCTGCACCAATAACAGACATAAAGGTGTTTATTTTCTATTAAATGTTACCCTTATACGCCTCGACAAGATTCATATCGATTAATGATGTGATGATATCAATTGACATGCCACTCTAAACAAAATTAAGCTACACTTCCAGTGGCCCACTCCACTTTAACAATTCGATCACCAGCTTAGTTTAGGCGGTTAGTGTATTTATATAGTATGCGCCAAAAGTATGGAATAAATTCAATAAAAACGAAACAATTATTTTTTGGGAAAAATCCTCGAACAGGTCGATTTTTAATTTAAAAAATACATATTTTAGCGTAAAATGCGATTTTCAAATGTCATTTATTTTCGAGTAATGACGTCATTGATTTTTTTTTAAATGGCAACACCATATTTTTTTCCTTGATTCTGAAAGATCGTTTAATTCTCTATCAGACAGTACTAAATTTTGCCCTCTTACATAGGAAAGTTTTCGAGTAAATGACGATTGAATGTTAGAAAACGTAAATTTTTTCCATAAAAAAGTAACAATTCTGAGGTATGTAAAATAAAATACAATTGATTAAATTTTATACTTAAATTAAATGTTCGAATTGCCATCCACCAACTTCTTGACAATGCGCAAGTCTGTGAAGAAATTCTTCTTGCACATTATGAATGATTTCTGGGGTAACTCTGCGTATTTCGTCCCGAATGCGATTTTGAAGTTCTTCTAAATTACGTGGTTTATTAATGTACACTTTTGACTTCAAGTATCCCCATAAAAAATAGTCAAGAGGTGTAAGAATTGGCGATCTTGCAGGCCATTCTATCGGTCCACATCTGCCGATCCACCTCCCAGGAAAACAGTTGTCCAAAAAATCTCGTACAGAACGCGCATAGTGCGGAGGTGCACCGTCTTGCTGAAACCATATGGTATCGTCAGGAATGTCACGGTCATTATCGTTAGGAAAAATTTACTGCAAGGGCTGGAGCAAGGTCATTTTCTAGAAACTCTAAATATCTTTGTCCTGTAACGGTTCCTTCAAAGAAGAAAGGCCCTACTATTCTGTCGTCAACTATTCCAGCCCACACATTTAATTTCTGAGGGTGTTGGGTATGTGCCTCTGCCATCCAATGAGGATTTTCCCGACTCCAATATCTGCAAGTTTGACGGTTTACTGTACCATTCAGACAAAATGTGACCTCATCTGAAAAAAGTACTTGCCGGTGTAAATTTCTATTTCCTTGACATAAATCTATTAGAATTTCGCAAAAGTGTAAGCGGCGATCGGGATCATCTTCATTGAGTTCCTGCACAAGTTGAATTTTGTAGGGATGATATTTTTCCTTCCTCAAGATACGTAGCACTGTGCTCTGACTAGTGTCATTGTTTAATGCAACCAATCGTGAAGAATTATGAGGATTATCCACCATACTTATCAAAATGTTCTGTTTCTGATTTTCATTAATGCTTGGACGTCCAGGTTTTGGAATATTTACAACATTGCCAGTTTCTCTAAATTTAGACTACCTTACTGACTGTTGATTGGCTGACAATGACACTTTGCAAAGATTTTCACCTACGTGAACTATGGAATTCGAAAAACTAAACTTGATAACGTTTTTGCTTTATTTTAATTGATTTACGTTTTCTAATATTCAATCGTCATTTATTCGAAAACTTTCCTATGTAAGAGGGCAAAATTTTAGTACTGTCTGATAGAGAATTAAACGATCTTTCAGAATCAAGAAAAAAAATATGGTGTTGCCATTTAAAAAAAAATCGATGACGTCATTACTCGAAAACAAATGACATTTGAAAATCGCATTTTACGCTAAAATATGTATTTTTTAAATTAAAAATCGACCTGTTCGAAGATTTTTCCCAAAAAATAATTGTTTCGTTTTTATTGAATTTATTCCATACTTTTGGCGCATACTGTATTTTCCACGTATACAATAAAGAAATATATACATACATACAGGACGTAATGTGTTTAATGCAGAATATTGAAAATCTGAAATCCTGACAGCAAATGAAGTAAGATAATATAGGTCATCATAGATTGATTATGTCCTAGCCGTATGCGATAGAATACTTCTGTGTAGCGGGAACTACGAGATCAGTGTTGCCAGTTAACATTTTTTTCTTTAATGAAGGGTTTTGATCTATAATTTGACACCTCCGAAGAATAGATTTTTTTTAAATCACTAAAATGTGAAGAATTTTCTGATTTACTTACATACATTTTTTTATTTAATTTATAGTCAGATATCATGCTATTTGTTCCAATGTATGGCGTAAGCATTGAGCATTTACATCACAACTGCTTTTAATAAGTATTCCAATTGTTTTTGCTTTTCCATTCTGTGTTACTAATGCATATCATTTTTGATATTTTTTATGAGAACAGTAAGTTTGTAAGTAACTTAATTTTGTTTGTAGAAATCCAACCTGTTAAAATAATAGTAGTTTTTTCTGTAATACCCTGTATTTTGTTTCAACAAACATCTTAGAATCACACATTTTTGGAATTTGGGTATAGAGTAAATTTCTGTAAAAAATCTGGTTCAAAATTATTAATGTACAGTAGAACCTCGATTATCCGAGCCAACCGGGACCGAACCATTGCTGGATAATCGAAAACACGGTTAATCGAAATAACACTCAAACACAAATTTTACAAAACATATTAACTTCATTACACATATTTATTATACAGGGTTAACTATGACTAAGTGCAAAAAATTTAACCACGTGCTCAGGGAAGCCTAAAAGACAATAAAAAAATTATTCCAGAATTTTAGCTCGATATTTAAAAAATGGGACAAAACCCTTTTTTCCTACGGAAAGTCGGCGCCTATGATAAGAAACGACTGAGATGGCTTAGATCCATAGATAAAACTTACATCTGTCAACAATATCTACTACCATCGTCGTTTTTTGCAGCATTTCTAAATGTAGAAACGAAAATTAACATTCTTATTAGTAATAATACCTGATAGATAGGTAACAGTTAATCCACTTAGCTCCAGTATTTTGCATTCGTTTTCTATTATTTCGTTATAAACTGGTAGAACTACATATTTGCTCATTACAGCCACTCACTACCGATAAAAGACATTCCCGTAGGTACAATTAGATAAAATGCCTATTTATTATAACAAAATCTACCTAATAGACGTTTTAATGTAACCGCGGCAGTCTTGTCCCATAACCTAGAAAACCAAACCAGCGAACTATATTGTGGGAAAGTATCTGCACCTAACACAAATGTCTTTATTTAATAACTATAAAACGTTTAAAAATTAAAATAAGGTACTAAAAACTGAAGAACACAAAATTACAACGTAAACACAGGAATTCAATTATGACATGACAGAGATACTGACTGATGAGCGACTGTTGCATGCTTGTAGAGTATGCAACCAACAAGCAAGTTAACATTGGCGGCGTTAAATAAGGATTTAAAATATCGAAAAAATTTTTTTTGGCTTTATAAATAAGTTTGGAATTTTTTTGAAGGGTTATTCCATTAATTCTTATTTTTCCCTATCCCCTCCTAAAATATTTGTACTAAGTCATAGTTAACCCTGTATACATACATATGTACATTATGTAAAACAAAAATTAACATTGCACAAAAAAGCGGACTCGTCTTTTTTTTATTTCCGAACGTTTTTTTCGGCCCGCTACAGATAATCCGAGCACAGATAGCGGACAGTCATAATCATCGCATGGCACGAAAAATCCGTCGTACGGATTAACCGCGCACGGATAATCGAGGTTCTACTGTATGACAACCCTTTATCTCTTTATTTGTTCGTTTTCAAATTTCCGTAAAATCATACATTTGGATAGGCAACCGCTAGGTCATAGCTGATGAATGCTAACATTTTATCCAGGGCTGTACTAGGATTTATTTTCCCACTACAAAATTGAAACTCAATTTTCTTGACAAAACGTGAATACTGGACTTTTTGATATAACTTTTTTTTTATTCCAAATATTCCCAGGAATCTGTATTTTATTTTTTCTGCATTAAATATCTCGCAAAAAAACATTTTTAAATCTATTGGTGTTCACATGATGGTTCTGGATAAATTTGTCTTTTATTTTTCACCAACTGACTGGAATGATTATAACTTTTATAAAATAAAATTTAATTACCTAGGCAAGTTACAGGCACCGGAACTACACAATCAGGACACGGCAAAGCTTTTTTCTCAACCTGCGGTTTAGTTTGTTCCCAAGGCATAGATGCTTTCTGAGCTTCAATCTTTACAAGCACTGCAGAGTGACAAGGAGCACTACACTTATGAAGACATGTGGATCTGTCCTTGTTGCATATTTGGCGGCACGGAGGACAATCACCAAAGTGACATTTATGATTCTCCCTCTTTTCGTGGTGGCAATCAGGTGATATGCTACGTAGGAGGAAAATATATGTTATAATAATAATATAATAATAATTGAAGAAAAAGAAGCAGTTGAAATCAACTTATTTTCAGTTTCAAATACAGATTTATTTAAAAAATATTGTTTACAACTGTACTGGTTATATATACAGAGTGTTCCAATGTACAGCTGCAAAATGCATATTCCGTTAACATAACAGTAAGTACACAACAAATAGAGTTTAAATATTTTTATTAAATATACACTCCCTCCGCTCATTTGATTTTGATGATCTTTTTTTAAATTGTACATTGATTTCTCAAAATCGGATGCTATGTCGGAAATTTTTATTCAGAATTTAATTTGAGCATATACGAGGCGCAACAGAGAGATGAAGTTTTTTTCCTGAAGTTTGTAACACCCTGTGGGGTGCAGCAGCTACAGTCGCTTTTGCTAACTAGAGTCACACTGTAGGCCCATCTTTTGTGAACATTTTGTTTTTTTAATGACGACATTATCTCTGTTTTCATTGGAGTTACACTGTTTTAAAAGAAACGCCTCAGAAAAAACTCAGAAAACAATTGAAATTTAAAAAAAAAGATAAACAAATTTTAAGGAACGAATATCTAGTGTGGCCTCCTCGCTTCAATCGACGTAGCATCGAATCAATCAGGTTTGTAACAAATCCTTGTGAAAATGCATCAAATTCTTCCTGAAGTGCAATTCGCAGACAACCGTTGACAAATTCTTAATTGTCATATTTCACATAATCAATACGTTTCCGTCTATGCCACCTTAATTATTTACACGTAGAAATGTCTGCTTATAAAACCTTTGTGAAGTATCCGTTCCTGAGAAATCAATGTACAATTTAAAAAAAGATCATCAAAATCAAATGAGCGGTTCGCGAGGAAGCCAACTTTAAAATTGGGGATAGTTTTTAATGGACGGTTTTTTTTACCGGTGAGTGTTTTTCTAAAATTATGATCCTTTCATAATTCAATTAGTTGCTATAAATTTTATTTATTATGAGAAATAAAATCATAATGGAATTTACTTGCTAATATATTGAATGAGGCTTTGCTTATCATATTAGGTATATTTTATTAAAATTAAGTGAAATGTCACGCAAACAATGTAAATAACTTTATTTCTGTGACCATTTGTTTCCTATCTATATAAATCAGTGACTTGTAATTAAATATTCTTTTCAGATTCGGAACATTTAGGTCAAGAAAATAGTTTCCTAACTACATTATAGAACGTCTCAAGTATTGTTTTCCATTACCATATCATTTTTGACATTTTAGTGGTATATCGTTCCACAAATAAGTAATTCATATGTTATAAAAATTACTTATAAGTTATAAGACAATTTAATTAGTTAAGCATTCATAATTATTAACTGTGCGAAAATGGGAGGTAGCAGTTTTGTAAAGGCATGCAGCAATAATTTGCCAAACGTGGACACATTAATGCTTATAGAATTTATACTTTTATGATATTCACAAACAAATCTAGTATTTTCAGTCAATGAAATAAATACTTTCCCCGGTGTTCTGAGACGATGAAAAAAAAGTATATTGCATTGTGACACTAAACAATATTTAGAATATTAAGAAATACTCTTGGATGTTTCCATCATTACAAATTAAAAAACAGGAGACAAAAATCACAGAAAAATGGAGAAATAAACGCCATCATACATTACAAGTTTATTAGAATCTGTTTCTAAACAAATAATATGATGTCACACATCATCAATATGGCTGCCGTGATGTCAAACGTGTTTTATGACATGGTAACTTTAAAATAGCTTTTTTAAATAAAAAGAACACATTAAAAATAAACTATTAATAAATCACATAATTACTAGGCCAATACAACCTAATTTCATAACTGGCAAAATTCATGATTGTTCCCGATTTTTGTTATCTGTTCTGATTATCCATGAACGCGACTCAAGGATTGACCTTAATCAATAATAAAATGAAATAAAACAAATATTTTTTCTGTGGAAAAAATATAATATTAATGTGATACCCTTGAAGTCACAGGATAGTTTCTGACACATGCAGATATAATCTAATTTGATATACTTACGAACAGATCTTGTTACATTTAGGGGGTTTGGTTTTATTTTTTCGTCCACAAGGCACTGTAATTTTTGTGGCCCCACACCTGCAATACACTTCTTCAGTCTGAGCGCATGGATAGCAGGGTCCCCGGTGGCAAACTGAATTGCATTTATGATTGCCACAGTTGAGTGTTCGGCCGCACGGTTTTTCGCATGGTGGGCAGTTTCCATCGCAGCACTGAAACAGTTTGTATAAGAAATCTAATTGCATTTCATATATAATTAATTGTGTACAGCTGTGAACAACAAACATAATACATATCTGTAATATAAATGTTAAAAGTGAAAGGAAGTTTGGAACACGACGCAGCTTAAACACCAGTGCCTTAAAAATTGTAGGCACTGACAGTATGTGTTAAAAATTATATATTTACCGAGGTTTGTAGAAAATAGCTATTTATGTAAGTTGCAAAAAGAGTATGTTTTAAGCACGGGACGCAAAATTGCGGCTTTTGCCTCCCTGGACAGTGCATCGAATGCTTAAACCACAACAATTTCGCAACGAATTTAATAAAAGATTTGGGCCAAAGAAAAACATATTGAAAGTTTTACAGAAAAGGTACTAGCCTATTTCCTGAATATTCAGTACGTTAAGGCTGTCAACTTTGTGGAGTAAATATTCAAATACCTGAACAAAAACGTAGATATTAGCAAATATACAAACCTTACTGCATTTAAAAAAAAAAAGGTTTCGAATATCAGCCAAAGAAATAAAAAAAAGCCAAAGATAAAAAAATTCCTGTTAGTCAAAGTTGTTTTAATCGTTGGAGTATTTGGAGCATGTAGGAGGGAAAGAATCACATTTTTGACAGCAGATGCCACAAAAGATTGTCAGTCATTTATTAGTGTCAAAATTCTGTACACGAAAAGTCACGTTCCAAGAATGTTTACGATTGCTGAGAGATCGATAGATGGTATCAATTTTTTAGATATATTTCGTAAGTACGCAAAACTTCGTCCACTCAATACAACACATAAGCGATTTTTCTTGACATATCGAAGTAATAAATGCTAAACCTTGCTAGTTGGAATCAATACAATTGGAGATATGCCAAAAAATATAGTGGATTTTCTTGGACTTTTCAACGCCAATTAATACACTGGCCATTGTTTTTGGTGCAGCTCTGCAACAATGTTGGCAGGTTCTGGAGCGGACATGACACTTTTAAAGCAACATGGAGGTCAGTGATGAAGAACAGAAAAATGAAATAGCAAAAAGAATTATAGGTCAGAAAGATACACCAAATAATAAATCAAAAGAAGTTCACGCAGAAGCAGAAGCTAGCAGTATTGCCACTACTAGCAATTTATTCATTCCGACTACTAGTACTTGCATTGCTGCTAGAGAAGAGAAGCCTCTATTATTTACTTTAACAATTTACATAACTGTACCTTTAAAAGTTATAATAAACAAATATTTTCATTGTTTTTAATGTTTCATTTTCATTTTTAGGCACTAGTGCCTAAAAGAGTGTCAGATCGAAATTCTAATCAATATTAAAATTTGTCAATTTCGAAACGCTTTCACAAAAAATTTATTATAAAACAGGGTCGAACACTTTTTTTTGTATATATAGCTGTACCATTTTTTATTAACATTCAGGACATACCTTTCTATTACATGGGTGCTTGTTACAATCTTTTACATTCTTACACTTTGTCTCGCAGAAAAATGGCTTGTAACACTGCACTTCTTTGGAATGTAGGGTGCATCTACAATATTTTACTACAGTTTCCAAGCACTAAAAAAAATACATTTTTTTAATTTGTGAAGACAGTAGATATTATCTACAAGGTTAACTATCACTAAGTACAACAATTTTAACCACGTGCTCAAAAAGGCAAAAGACAATAAAAAATTAATTTCAGAATTTTAGCTGAATGTTTGTTTCTTGGAAAATCAGCGCCTATGATAACCGTCACTCGAGATAACTTTAAACTGGGAACAACTAAGCGGCTGCTTTTCATGCCGTTGTCAATTGTAAAAATGATCAAAATAGGTAAACATTTTTATTAATAATAATAGTGGATATTAATATTTATACTCGTTCTTCCGTCTGTCTCTGCAAACTACCAAAACAATATTTTTAATCAGTTCATGACTTTCAGAATCATAAACTACTGTTGCTACACAATAATTTATTTTATTGAAATAAAACTATATAAAAAATAAATATGGGTACAATCTATGGCAATAATAATGGCGCTTCGTTATATACCTTCTAATTTTTGTGTCTGGTCTGATGTTATAGACTTTTTCTAATTTTTTTCCGTCGTTTTATTTTGTTTTTATTTTATTTTACTTCTAGATTGTATCCTACATGTGTCACATGTTTCTTATTACCATTATTTTCACTTTATTGTTTGTTATTTTTACTGAATTGGACTTGCCTGTAATAAATAAATTAATTAATTAAATCTCTATTCTTGAGTGGAACAACTAAGAACGAAAGCTGAAAGTAGATTTAATTACAAATACGTCAGTAGTTCAAAATAAATCGCCTAAATTTGTTTTAAAGGGTGTCATGATTATTGCAACAGATTGTACATACCACAGAAAATAATATATAAAATTCATAGATCTTAACATTAAAAGGTCGTGAACAATGATAAATACATTTCCCTCACTGGTTTGACAATTTTGACACTACGAAAAATACATACATATTTCAATTACTGCAGCTGGCAAGAAAATTGTGTTGATGGTCGCATAAGGTGCATAATAATCTGACATTTTGATAGTTATAACACCAGAATTGAATGCTGTTGATGTGAATTTCTTATAGAACATAGAAATTAAAAGTATTGACAACTCACCGGTTTAGTAGTGACGCCACATACACCAAATAAGAGGCAGTCATGAAGAATTTTTTAATTTTTTACCAAATCGATTTTCAACCTTTTGTATATTGCACGAGTCTAAAAAAAGGTCTTATTTGTTATGCCCTAAAATATGACGACATTCTGGACATATTAGAAATATTTAAGAAATTTCAAACTCCGAGTGACAAACTAAAAGAATTATACAATTTATCTATTTAAATTTGTAGAACAATATTGACATGCGAGTTGCCTTATGTGACGTCGAATCGCATCGAATGTCCTTGTTCCTTATGCCATTTCATATACTCACATAAGAGGGCCACTCCTATGTATCTCGCTTAATATGCGAGACACGTCAAAAAATCTTTAAATATTTTTTGTTGCATTTTTGGAGGCCTTTATGCTCATAAAAACAAATTTGAGATCCATGGCCAACTTTATGAGTAATAACAAAAGAACATGTAAAGTACCCAAACTTTAAGGCTGTCTAACTTTTTTATTTTAAGAGATAAAGAAAACTTATTGGTAATAAATTTTGATTGCAAACAATGCTCCTTAATGATTAATAGGTGTGTACAAAATTTTCTTAAAATATCTGGAGTGATAAGAAAATTATAATAAAAAAGTAAATTTTTTCTTAAAACTGTAACACCCTATAGCTCAAAAATTAAGAGGTTTAGGACATATGTTGATATTAAGTTTTCTTCTTAAAATGAAGGATTCACACCCTTAAGTATCGGCATTCAATTAATAAACACCCTGTATATATTGTAGTAAAAAAAATACAGTACGGTGGCAGTACGAGTCGGCATCGTAAATAAAATATCAAGAAATTTTAAATTTACGAAAATTGACAAATGTTTTTGAAAAATTTTATAGGAAAAAATTGTTGTTGTGACAATGGAAAGGTGGTCATTTTGATATGGTAAAATAAAAACAATTTTTAAAAGCATGTAATTGTTTTGCATAAACGTGGATAACATTACACTGTGCACTTTAATTCTAAAGCTACTTGCCAAAAATAGGCTCATTACGACAAGTATGGAGCTCAAAATTAGTAATTTACTAGTTTAAATATGGCGGCCTATCTATAGAATGCCCTTAACAGAAGGAGAAGGATTGGTAAATGTTGGTGAACATTTTTCTGTGTCTCATTAAACATATTCTGCATGTTTTTTTAATCAAATAATAAATAATCATCTATATTGTACAAATAAGTTTTACTTTAAATGCACGGTAAATTGATACAGGTGCCCTATGTCACTACCTTCCATATATGCGAAATTGTTATTCGTGTCTGGCAAGCGCCCATGGGGTCAATAAATAGGGATTTAATAGAGTTTGGCAAAAAAAAATTTCTGCTTTATAATTTTGGAAATTTTTGGAAAACGATTCCATTTTCATTTATCTCTATCTTCCCTTAAAATATTTGTACTTAGTCATAGTTAACCATGTATAATATGGTTGTCTAAAAATTAATATAATTTCCAAATCATAAAATATAAAGCAAACAAAAAAATTACCACTCCGCATTTGTCTTTGTGGCACCTCTGACTGCATCGATGTATCCTACATTCAAGTAGCTTGTCACACGTATCTGGACAAGTCGGTGTGGCTTCTGTACAAGGCAGCTGGTACGTCGTTTTACCGCATGGGCAAGATCTTGGTTTGTTTAGAATGCAGCTATCGCATTTACCAGCATGACACACTTCTTCACATTTGTGATTGCCACATTCTAATGGTTTATTACAAATCTAAAAATGTAAATAACTAAATTAATATATTGGGTGTTCCGAAAATATGTGTATAATGATTAAAGCCAACTCAGGTATACCCAAAAATGCTCCGTTTAGCTGATTGAAGGTTTTAATAATTTATAAAAATTTTGTGTTTTCCTAAATTTCATGAAAATTTGCTCATGGATTTTATTGATTTTTGGTGTATAGTCTAATACTATCACGTTTTGTAGTGATCGACTATGTGGACCTCTTATAAAAGTGATGTCATATGTAATCATACCTTCCAATTTTTTATGTCATTAACATTATGGCAATATAGATATTTTTATTGAGTGGAATTGAACCTATTTGAAAATTTTTTTTCCTATTGAAAAATGTAAGTTGGTTGAGTGGCTTCGAAAAAAAGCTATGAATAAATGTTTGATGTATTTAAAAAGTAAATAAGTATGTGAAAAAACAATTAACATACTTTAAAAAATCAAATTGGTCTTTAATTTAATAATTGGTGCTCTTGAAGCAGACTCTGATCACCATGATTTATTGACATGAATTTTAAATGCAGGCAACCTTTTTAAGAACTCTGACATCTTAGATAGTATCGAATTTCATTTCTTAAAGTGTGTTAATAAGTGTATTCAGCAGTGCCAATGTATAAAAAAAAGTGGAAAAATTGTCAACAAATTGTCATAATCCACAACTTTTAAATGGTGTTATGTGAAATTATTTTTCCACATTCAACATCAAATTACATGGTTTCTTTAGAGGTAGATCTACTCTTACTATTGGATTTGAATTACTGGCTATATTACTGAAGAAATTGAAGAGGGTCTGTAAACGGACACCATTTACACTGATATTTTTCTAGAACCTTCGACAGACAGGACGACAGTATTTTACTTTAAAAATTACGCAACTTTGGACTTTCCGTTAAATCATATCTCGGTGATAAGAGTCCAAAATGGATTATTCTGTGGTTTTAGCTCTGTTAAAGTGTGGCCTACTTCTGGGGTTCCTCAAGAGTCCAACTTGGGGCCTTTACTTTTCAATATATTTATTAATGACATTCTAACATACTACTACTACTACTACTACATTGTATTACTGTTAATAGTCTTCTTTACGCTGACGAAAATTTCAGGTCAGGAGGCATGTAGAATTCTGCAGCAAAAAGAGTTCCACATTTTTATAGCTAGTCACTATACCACTATATAATTTTGTAGTGCTAGACTATTATACACAAAAAATATCTATTTTTAAGAAATTTAGGATTCCAATTTTTTTTATAAATCTCTGAATTCCTTTAGCAGTTAAATGAATCAATTTCAAATGTAACTATGTTGGTGTCAGTTGATTTATTTTGAATTCAGTGGTTAAGTGTAAAAAATAAAATTTAGAAAATTAGTTTTTCTATTTTTCTGACTTTATTTGAAGAGATATTTTAAAACAAATTACACTTCCTCACTAACATTTTTTCTCTACTAAATAACATTATCAGCTTTTGAAACCAATATTTCAATTTTTCGGCGTATCAACTACACAAGGACCTTTATAATATAGGTATAATTGAGTAATATCAATATTAAATACTACTATGCATTAGTTTTGCTCAAGTATCTCAAAAATCACACAAAAAACTGGTATGTAGGTACTATTTTTTATATATCAAATTATTTCATGTTTTCTTATTCAAACTGTTTCAGAAACTTTACATTTTATTTTTAACTGACCAAAAGTTTAAAAACATGATAATAGTAGGCTCTGCATTACAGAATTATGAATATTTTGCTATGAGCAAATGGTAATACCTACCTTGTCACATTGCCACGCTGGAGTAGCACAGTCTCTCAATTTTTGCTGGGACTTGCATAAGCATTTCTGTATACTCTTCTTAGGACATGGTTTACATTCTCCAGGATGACACGGTTCGGTACAACAATGTTTCCCACATACTAATGTCTTCCCACAAGGGTTACTACAGGACCATTCTTTCTTACTGCATCTTTGAGTTCTGGGTTGTTGTGAACCGCAGTAGCACGACACACTTACAGTTACAGGGCAGGGTGGGCAGGGACCTTAAAAGTAAATGTTAAAGGTGGATTCCCATTTACGCATTTTGACCCCGAGTTTTCACCCCACATCAAAATCCCAAAACTTTTCGATACACACTTGCGCGTCTTATGAAAAATCCTGGTCGTTCACCCTTGATATTAGAGCATGTTCTATTTTTTTTTGCAGTGGATGACGGGTTTTTCTTAAAAAATCATTAAACTTGTGGATTGATGGCATGTACCATTAGGTTTGTAGGGAAGCTTATAAAACCAATTATACATAGGACTAAGAATTTTTTTTGTTTTATGGGCGTTACGTTACGATCATTTTTATGTTATTCTGTTTTCATAAACATGTTCCGTGTTCATAACTATATCAAAATTAATAAAAATTAAAACTTTTTGAATTGTTACATAGACATAAAAAAACTAGTTTTGACCTATCTAATAAATCCTTGGAGAAACCCACAAATGTGTATGCATGTAGCATTTCGCCCTCGACCTAGAAAACTCTGGCAAACAGGAGATGTGTTTTTATAAAGCCTAGGGGTCAAAACCCCTAAATGGGATAATTACCTTTATATTCATTCGAGGAAATTTTGTCACAAATCTTGCAAAATTATGACAAATTTCAAAATATTGTGCAAAATCCCGAGAAATCGTTCAAAATCGCAAGAAATCCTACAAAAACTCGAGAAATCATATAAAATTCCACGTCATATGGAGGCAAATACCTGTAAAGACTGACAATACTGTCATCTTGCGTCATTATCGACGTTATTATACTTATTTCCGTTTCCATTTTGCGAATAATGCAGGTTGCAGCTCGCATTATTATGCTATAGCATATAACCGATGAGTCAAAATCGTGCGGTGCGCGACACGTATCACGGTTGTTTGGAACTACTGGAATACTGTTTGTCTTCAAAGTTAAATTTTTTTTGTTTCATTTTATTGACTGCACTTTGACATTAATTGTTAAATTAACGTCCCCATCCATTAGTTTATCTAAAAGTTTGTAAATCTTAAAACCAGATACCCTGTACCCGGTGGGGCGGTGGACAATTTAACTTAACTCTTGTCACTATGAGATTTCAGACAATGTCGTAAAACACCATCTTTCATAATTTTTTAACAGTTTTTTATACTAGGACCGTGCAAAAAATCAGTTTTTTGACCAAGAATGTCACGAGCAATCTTAGAAGGATTTTTTTTTGGTGAGTACATAGGGATGTTTTTGAAATTTTTTCGACTCGCATATACGAGTGTTAAAATTACAATTTTACTTTAGTTTTTCCCCTACAACTTCATATAAATTGTAGTAAATACATCAAACTTAGTATAGAAAAATTTTTTGACACGAGGAATTGAAATATGTCCGCGGATTTGCTGTTAATTGTAGAAAGAGCCACCTATAGTACTTTTTTGTGTCTGTACATCCAGTATAGAGTGTCCCTAAAAGAACTGGACAAAATGCTACTACATGTTCCTAGAGCCAAGATATAATAATCCAACCCAATTTACCTTAGTTCAAATTTTGATAGTACTGTAACGATACACACACTGAAAAGGTAAAGAAGTCTTTATTTCTCAATAGTTGTTAGGTATCACTACTTATAAAGAGTTAATATAGTAATAGGTGGTCGAAGTATCTCCAACGCGGTAGTAACTGGCTGAGGTAGAGAACCTGCTTCCTGTCCGGCCGTCAAGGGTCCCACGGGGAGCGCACTCGAGCAGCGGCAAGATAATTGTTCCCAGGTACTCAGGTAGAGCGTCGTTCCAAGTCTGGTAGAGGTCCCCCCAGGGAGCGCACTGTTCAGAGCTGAGAACGAGGTCTAAGTCTGCCTTTGGTCGGTGCGTGGTCCCTTTTTGTTAAGGTCCAGGTACCTGAACGGAGGGATGGTGGGTGGAGCCTTGTTGGTCCTCTGGAGTGCGGGTGGTGACCTGGGCACTGGTGGCACTATTCTGGTGGCCGCGCGGGAAATATGTAGGGTTGTTACAGTACTTAATTAAATAAAGTATGAAGCCACCCTGGTATCTCGCTCACCTGATATCCGAATACTTTGAAACTTTGGTGGTAAATATATACCTATAAAGTGAGTCTTTAGACATAGCCGTATCTGATTATAATCAGAGGCATCCGATTCTAAGATGGCGAAAGGGGGTAAATTTTTTACAAAAAAGTATTAGCGATTTTTCTTGAAAAGAACTGGCAAGATATTCTTAATCAGCACTCTTAGAAACCCCTCTGTACAAGATTATATCGTTGTGGGGTCAAAGGCATTTGAGATATGAGCCGTCAAAAAACAATTTTTTTCAACTTAAAAGAATTTGTATCTTTAAAACGGGCTCTCAAATGAAAAAAATGTGTTCTTTATTTTTTGTTCAGAATAATGTATTGTATGGGTATGAAATGATTCTACAACAAAATAATAAATTCTAAAAAAGGCAAAAATTCTAAATTTTTCTAACAATAAAAACCTATGTACGTCATGAAAACAGAACTTATTGCAAGTGTCAATGCATTCTTAAATGTAAATAATACGTCAAAAATGTATGTACCTATGTACAAATTAGAATGACAAGAATTATTAGATATTTATAGACTTACTTCAATTCAACACCCTGTATCTCAGAAACTAAAATTTTGCACTAAGGCAACCTGATCTAGGTAGTCATATTTTGGCCCCTATGGTTCTTTCCCAAACCTTTACAGACACCCTGCAAAAGTATAACAATTTTCGAGGTAATTTTTATCAAATGCGAAATTCTTGGAAATTCCTTGAAATTGCACGCAATTCTTCGAAATTCCTTGGAAATTTTTATTTTGCAAAATCTTGTCACAATTTTTATCCCATTGGTTACCCCCTCGTATTAATTATTAATGAACATTAAGTATTTTTTTTACCTGGATGACAAAGAAGCATGCATTTATGTCCACAATTAGGAATCAGATCCTTTTTACATATTTCCCCGCAAGAGTGTGGTACCAAATACGGCTGGAATTTAGGATTTTCAGCTTTTTTACAAAAACATAAATATTTGGTTGGAATGTCTTCTGATTTGTATTCATATCGGCATTTTGGGCAACACCAACAAAGCTTTGCCTGTTGATCTAAGAGAGGAATTTCTAACGCTTGTTTCTGTTGAGTTATTGTGTCTTTCGACCATCTTTGAATACACATAATATGGAAAAATCCATAACAACTTATGCAACTCCAAATCTACAATAAAAGAATATATTAATTTTAAAACAAATAGTTGTATTATTACAAACCGCATCATCTCTTTTGACTCTTGATATGCAGATAAGGCACGTAGCTGCCCCCGACAGAAAAGCTTCCTCAATAAAAGTTTGAGTACGGACTAGGTTTTCATTTTCAGCTCCAGTATTTTTATAATTTTTTAATATATCCTCTAAAAGTTGCCATTTTATTCAATATACTCTATTTTTCTATAATAGACTTACCAATTAAATTATTAGATTCTAATTCTTCTTCCTCCGAAGAAGATTCATAATCTTTCACATGCTTTTTAACTGCTGCCTGTAATTTTGAATGAGCTTCTTTGAATTTAATTTCAGAAGGGGTTGGAGATTTTTCTAGGTTATACGTATTCGGTTTCGTTTTTTTCTGCTGCGTGCTCTTATTCCAAGGATTCGCAGGTTTGTGGCGACTACTCATCTTGTAGTTTTTATTTTCGTGCAACTATTAACACTTAATTCTAATATAAAAATGATAATTTCACACTCAAGTCATTTTTATCAACACAAACACGTCAAACGTCAATATTGCAGTTAACTCATTTAACCTTGAAATTACACGTCACGTCACTGAGAGTCATCTCTTTCAGGCAATTTTTAGCGATGTCAATTTTCCTTATGGTTATCGGTAATATTTCGACAGGTATTGCTACAACATCTTGACGTCAATTTTACACTAAGCAATCAAATATTTAACTGTGAACACATAAAATGTATTATGGTAGATCTAAAGTAATGATACTGTAATTAAGATAACTTAGATATCCTTGGGTTATCCTAATTACAACCCTATAGGATATTATCCCACATTATTCAAATTTTGGTTATCTAAGATTATCCTTAACTAATAACCTGCTGTGGATATCGCAGCAATGTATAATTTTATCCAACAACACTAACAACAGTCTTTTATTACCGGTGCTATAGATGTCCGTAACAGCTTAAACATGGATATCCCGACAGGACTACCAAAATAATAGTAATTAATAATCTGCACTTTGGTGACTTACTTTTTAAATTAATAAATAATAATCAAGGATATCATTTATATAAATTCTGTTATGCGCCAATGGTTGACCGTACAGGGTGTCTTAAAGTTTCCTCTCCAGTCATTCTTCTTGAAGAAATATTTTTAGTAGGCGAAAACAAGTGGCAATACTTTTAGGCATAAACCTAAGCTTTGTTTATATCTAACTTGTAAGATTGGCAAAGGGGGACGCCTAGCATCGAAGCGCCATTTATAATAATTCTTTTGTCAGAAACATATTTATTTCTGTGGTTCATTGAAATCTACATTGCATTCTAATAAAAAAAAACCTTTATAAAGTTTTCACCTATTTGTACTCGTTAGAATGCTATGTCCAAAAGAAGATATAGTAAACATAAATTGCATTATAGAAATATGAAATTGATTATATAATATTTAGTACATAACAGTAACAGTGTAATAAAAATAAAGAATAAACACTTTTCATCCTTAAGAATAATACAAATAATTTTCAATTTGCATTTCATTGTTATTCAAACAACAATTAAACCTTTTAAAAATATTACGCACAAGCTAATCTTATAGATATTTTGTTTCAACTGGTCGATATTATCTGACTTTTGCTTATAGACAACGTTCTTAAACGACTTCACAAAAAATAGTCCGGAGGGGTTAAATCCGACGATCTGGGTGGCTACTGTATTGAACAATTAGGTCCTATCCAACAATTTGGAAGGTGCTGGTTCAAATAATTTCTTACAATTACAGTATTATGACTAGGTGCGCCATCTAATTGCAACTATAATTTTTTTCTAATTTGTGATGGAATATTCTAAAATAAACCTGCAAGTTCTCTGTCTAACAAACTGAGAAACCTTTCAGCTGGGAGAGTTTCTTCACAATTATTCCAAAATACCCTAGGTGTTGGATTTCATTTAATCTGTGGAATTTCATAAGCTCAATAATGATTATTTCGGCGATTTGATACCTATACCAGTACTTAAGAATTTACTTTCGTTGGTCCAGAGGATATGACTATAAAAGTTGGTTTTATACTCTCAGCAGTTATCATCATGTGTTTATTATTCGTACATTTTGTATTTTGTAATCATGAAAGTAAACACTTTTTTTACACTCTTTGAATCGTCGATTTAGAAATATGACCAATAGTTTCATCATGTGCTAACCTTCCTTTTATGTGTTTATGCTTCGTCCTTAAAGCCGTATGACACTGTAAAAATTCTCTACAGAATTTTTGAAATAATTCTATTCTACGCTAGTTTTGTAGTTGCATACAGAAAACAAATCAAATAATTTTGGAAAGAATTTTATCGATAAAAATTTATAACATGTTCTGTGTTATGTGATAGTATATTATGCAATATCATGTAATGATGGTTATTAATACAGGAGCATTAACCGGGATACGAGCCGAAGGCGAGTTTCGTATGGTTTATGCGAGTGTATTAATAACCATTACATGAGAGTTGCATACGCTATCTTTTCTACACCCGATAAATAATCAAAAACCAAAAATTTTATATTTTTATTGAACACAATAGGTAACAGTAATTATTCGTATGAACTGCATTTTCTGCTTTCTCCGATATGTGTGGAGGAGTCGATGGTAATTCTTCTATATCGCTGATATCAGACATTTTGATAAATTATCGAAGTTTAGTTAGGTATCTACGAAAATTTAATACGTACTGATTTTGACATCTAAAATAATTACATAGGAACCTAGGATAAACGTCAAATGCACAGCATGCTTGATTAAAAAGTTATGGGTTTCTATTGATTAAAAATCTGTATCGTAATGAGTATCATTATGAAACGGATTATGGGCATATAAGTGCATTGTTATAATACGGGTGTAGAAAAACATATATTTATGTTATAATAACGATATTTTGATGTAATTATCATTGATATTTTGTTAAAATTGTCATTTGACAATAATTATTATAGATCTCTCTCCCTTCAATCCTTCAATATTTCACAAAATATAATCACTCAACAGATGGTGCTATATAAACCCAGTTAATACGCATGCGCATGAAGATAATTTTGCTGTGAATTTTATAATTTTTGTAATTAATTTTTGTAAAATAATTTTGCTGAACATTTTTGTATAGTGTAATACGGCTTTTATAGTAAAATTCTTTCATTTTATCTGACGTTATTCTCTGTGGGTATAGGTTAGCGTAGTCTCCTAGCCAAGTGTGAGTTTCTGCTGGCTTCTCTAAATATGAGTAGCATATCCACTTTTTTTGTTATGAGTAAGCATTGCAAGTTAATGAAAGATTAAGTATTTTAAATGTTACACAAATCTTTATAATTCTTATAACTGACAATAGAACTGCTAAAATGAGTTAACTGTTTATTATACACACGCCTACTTGTACTTTTGTCACACTCATAATATTTTGATGAAATTTCGTATATGGGAGTTTTTAGGGATGAGGATTATAGATTTGCCCACCGTTTTTTCGCATTTTCTAGAGGGCGCCACATACCAGCCTTTAGAATGGTTCCAATTTTTTTGTGATACTTCTTATGCGACTTTTGACTGAATATTTTTGTTCTCCTAACATTTTGACATAAAAAAGGTATACTTTATTTGTTTCGATAAATCTAACCGTTTTCGACAAAAAAGCTAAAGTAACATTGCTTGCATGTGATGAATACGAAATCATTTTAACTTATTTTCTACATTAAATACAGCATGCTTTGGAAACATGCGCTTAGTTGCCTTGGAAACAAGTTTGCGGAGAATTAGTTTCGACAAATAGTAAATTTTGTAAAAATATATTGTTACGCTGATGGTGGTTAATTAGTTAAGCAGACGCTGAAACACAAGCTTTTGACAACATGGGGCTTCTCATGTTCTAGCCCAGACAAAATTATGTACCTCACCTTCTTTTAGAGGTCGCACACGATCCCCCAAGTAGTTTAAGATATCTCGAACCGAACTATTATATCTGAATCTGAAAGGCTACGAGCATACTAGGATTTCACGACATATGTGCACTAGGAAGTTGTCTTATATTAAAGTTAAAATAATCCTTTTGATAAGTCCTAAAATACACTTTCACCTAAAAAATTACATAAATACAAATGGTGTAAAGCCCGCTTTACATTAACAATTTCTTTGTCAATTAATTGATCAAGTGGCTCCGTCAAGTTAATTGACAAATGTAATACGAAAACTTCTACTTCAAATTAATTGATGATGTCAAGTTATTGACGACTTAAAACTTGTTCTAATTTTTCGTCAATTTTTACTTCAATTCAGGAATACCAACCTAAAATAAGTGCAAGAAGTGAGATGATGAGAGGTGAGAGCAGCAGCAATAATAAGCACAATGAAAGCTTTTTTTTAACAATTTCTCCCATTTTTGCCGTAACATTTAACAGTTTTTGTTTTGTAAACAAATGGAAATGATATAACGTCAAAAGTTAAAATTACTTTTACATTGGTACGGGTGACATCTGACAGCAAAATTGTTAAGAAACTTGACAAAGCCCTGAACAAGTGTAAAAGCAAAGTGCGACCTTGAGGAAATTGATAAATTAATTCATCAATTTCTTCGTCAATAAATTGTTAGTGTAAAGCCCGCTTAACAAATTGTTAGTCACACATCCGACATCTTGAATTTTACAGCGCCATCTAGTAGTTCGAGAATTTCGCGAATTCTCAGTTCAGATTTGGATTCGTCATCCGAATTCCTGCGGATAACCGTTTACTTCTTTTACGATAAAAACCTTATAAGTAGATCTGCGCAACTGAAATCTTGTATTGTCATATGGCAGGATCGAAACTGCCATGAGAATAGAAATCAAACGTATGACATAAATTATGTCCAGCGCTTTCATAAATAATTTCCAAAGTACCAAAATAGGAAGTGGAGTATAAGATTACCGCCCAAGAACTGAACATGCCGATGAGTTTTATTAATTTTAAATACTCGAAGCAATGAGTTAGCATTCTGTCGAGACGTCAACGCTCGAAATATAAATGATACGAGAAACAAATGCGCATTCCTCCGGCGATGGTGACCCGTGCCTGACTGTTTACACCTGGGGGAACTGACAGAAGACGCCGACAAAGGAGAGAAACCGCCCGCAAGTGACAAATACCGTCGTGTGGGTTCCTCTACGTCGGTGATTTACCACTATCGGGAACTTCGCACATTTGTTGTTTCCTGAAATCGAGATAATTAGTTGCAGAGATGTGGAGAAGCCAATTAAGCAAATTGTTTTATCGGCTCAAATTTGTGGGGATGGACGACATTTTTTTAATGTTCACCGCTTTCTAACGAGAATCTGGCTATTATAGTTTCGAAAAAATTGTTTGGGATCGTTTACAACAAATGTGTTATAATTTATAAGATTAGGCTAAATATTTGGACTTCAAATGAACATTTTTTAATTCGTGACTGCTATCTTTGGACGAATATATTTATACTTACCTATACAGTATGCGCCAAAAGTATGGAATAAATTCAATAAAAACGAAACAATTATTTTTTGGGAAAAATCCTCGAACAGGTCGATTTTTAATTTAAAACATACATATTTTAGCGTAAAATGCGATTTTCAAATGTCATTTGTTTTCGAGTAATGACGTTATCGAATTTTTTTTAAATGGCAACACCATATTTTTTTCCTTGATTCTGAAAGATCGTTTAATTCTCTATCAGACAGTACTAAAATTTTACCCTCTTACATAGGAAAGTTTTCGAGTAAATGACGATTGAATGTTTGAAAACGTAAATCAATTAAAATAAAGCAAAAACGTTATCAAGTTTAGTTTTTCGAATTGTAAGCGACATAGAAATTATTATTCAATTTAAAGTATTATGGCACATTTAACTGTTACTCAAAGAATTGAAATTTTAATTCTTATCGGATGCGGGAATATGATTAGAACTAAGCAGGAAGTTTGCGATTTAATGAATGAAAAATATCCAGATCGCCCTATCAGCCAATCAACAGTCAGTAAGGTAGAGTCTAAATTTAGAGAAACTGGCAATGTTGTAAATATTCCAAAACCTGGACGTCCAAGCATTAATGAAAATCAGAAACAGAACATTTTGATAAGTATGGTGGATAATCCTCATAATGCTTCACGATTGGTTGCATTAAACAATGACACTAGTCAGAGCACAGTGCTACGTATCTTGAAGAACAAAAAATATCGTCCCTACAAAATTCAACTTGTGCAGGAACTCAATGAAGATGATCACGATCGTCGCTTAGACTTTTGCGAAATTCTAATGGATTTATGTCAAGGAAGTAGAAATTTACACCGGCAAATACTTTTTTCAGATGAGGCCTCATTTTGTCTGAATGGTACAGTAAACCGTCAAACTTGCAGATACTGGAGTCGGGAAAATCCTCATTGGATGGCAGAGGCACATACCCAACATCCTCAGAAATAAAATGTGTGGGCTGGAATAGTTGACGACAGAATAGTAGGGCCTTTCTTCTTTGAAGGAACCCTTACAGGACAAAGATATTTAGAGTTTCTAGAAAATGACCTTGTTCCAGCCCTTGCAGTAATTTTTCCTAACGATAATGATCCTGACATTCCTGACGATACCATATGGTTTCAGCAAGACGGTGCACCTCCGCACTATGCGTGCCCTGTACGAGATTTTTTGGACAACTGTTTTCCTGGGAGGTGGATCGGCAGACGCGGACCGATAGAATGGCCTGCAAGATCGCCAGATCTTACACCTCTTGACTATTTTTTATGGGGATACTTGAAGTCAAAAGTGTACATTAATAAACCACGTAATTTATAAGACGAAATACACAGAGTTACCCCAGAAATCATTCATAATGTGCAAGAAGAATTTCTTCACAGACTTGCGCATTGTCAAGAAGTTGGTGGATGGCAATTCGAACATTTAATTTAAGTATAAAATTTAATCAATTGTATTTTATTTTACATACCTCAGAATTGTTACTTTTTTTATGGATAAAATTTACGTTTTCTAACATTCAATCGTCATTTACTCGAAAATTTTCCTATGTAAGAGGGCAAAATTTTAGTACTGTCTAATAGAGAATTAAACGATCTTTCAGAATCAAGGAAAAAAATATGGTGTTGCCATTTAAAAAAAATCGATGACGTCATTACTCGAAAACAAATGACATTTGAAAATCGCATTTTACGCTAAAATATGTATTTTTTAAATTAAAAATCGACCTGTTCGAGGATTTTTTCCAAAAAATAATTGTTTCGTTTTTATTGAATTTATTCCATACTTTTGGCGCATACTGTATATGTAAGTATACATAAACTTATACTCAAATTAAATGTCAACGATGCACTTATAAGCTGAGTTAATAGCCCTTTCTCATTTTAAATGTTTGTCAAATCTGTAAATCTGTTGTACAAATTAAGTGATTTTTAAAGTAAAACGAACTGTATTTTAAATAATGTTAAAAACTGAGCTACTTACGGAAAACTATATGTCAGATTACTTAGAAAACATCCTGTATATTATTATGTTCTTACGGAATTTCTGTGGTGACTTCTTTGTGTCCCTTTTTTCAGGTTAACACCTGAAAATATGAGAAGACTGTGGAATTTCCGCAAGTCAATTTTTAAGTTAGTAGGTTATATTATACTAATCATTTAAATGATGTGACAAAAGCATTGGTCGACAAGATTTTTTAAAAGGGTTGTTTTTTCATGGTGCTACTGTTATATCCAGTAATACAAAATTTGGACGAAGAACTAGTTGAACTTATAACACTGTGTGTCTACTAGTACTGTAGACACATACACTCTCTACTGATGCGGAGACTGCTAAAGTAGTCTAAGAGAACGGCATAGGATTTATAGACTCTTTATTAGAAAATAATTATTTTGACATTTCAATTTGTTATTGATGGAATTATCAACTTAGCTCGTAGAAATTTTGCTGGATTTCCATACCCCTGGACGTTTTAATAATAAAATATGTCCACCCACATCCATAATCATAGTTGCCCGATATTGGTGAAAATAACTAACCAGTATTAGGGGAAATGCACTTTCCATTTCGATATGTTATGTAAGAGAAATTCGTCACATCAAGAACAACCGTAAATCCGGAATATTGTTACAATTTTCGCACGCAACCAATGATCATCAGGAGCATCCAACAGAAATTGTTCAACACTGATTCTTTCGTTTGAGAAATGCAATTATATTTAGTAATCGTCTACGACTCGCCAGTCATATCCATCTGCTCGCCATTAAGAAGCTTCTTACCATGCTAGTATAGTGTTAAGTATACAGGGTGTTAAAAAAAGAGTGTAAAATATTTCAAGAGGTAATAGTATGAATCAAAATAAGCAGAAAAGTCTTAATAAACTTGGGTCCGCAAAGTAAGGGTTGCGGAGATATGGTCCACTATTCGTTTTTCAAACATTTTATTTTATTAGGAATAAACCGACAAAGGAAGCTTTTAACAAACAAAAAACAAAGTTACAGAAGATGTTCAAAGTGCCCTCCGTCCATTTCCAAGCAGGCACGACATCTTCGTCTCAACGATATTCGAACTTTTTCGAAAACACCCTCCTTGGTTTGGATTTCTTGACACTTTTGATTAATCCGTAGCTGCAGCTCTTCCAGACTATTTACAGGAGTACCATACACTAATGTCTTTAAATATCCCCAAACAAAGAAATCTAGAGGGTTCAGATCAGGCGATCTTGGAGGCCATAAAACAGGTCCGGCCCTTCTTATACATCTATGTGGAAAAGTTTGATGTAAATGCTCTCTAGCGGCCATTGAAAAATGAGCTGGAGCACCATCATGCTGGAACCACATTTGTTGCCTCTGATTCAAAGGAATGTCTTCCAAAAACTCATACAGTGTGTTCTGCAGAAAATTGAGGTAAGCAGCGCCTGTTAATCGGTTTGGTAAAACAACAGGACCTAGAAACTTGTCACCTACAATAATACCCATCCAAATGTTTAATGATAAACGTGCCTGATGTCCAGATTCTATTAGAGCATGAGGATTCTCCTCGGTCCAAATATGCGTATTGTGAAAATTAAACACTCCGTTTCTTGTGAACCCGGCCTCATCAGTAAAAAGAATGTTTGTAAGAAAACGATGGTCTTCAGCACCAAACATGCTTGATGATCATTTATTGGATTTAAGGCCTGTACTCGTTGCACATGGTATGGATAAAGCAGTTGCTTGTGCAGGATTCTCCAAATAAGAGGACCACTAATTCCTATCTCAGCTGATATTCTCCGCACACTCGTACCTGGATTCTGCTCTACCAGTGCTAGAATTTCTTCTTCTGCTCTAGGAGTGGATACCGACCTTGGTCTTCCGGATAAATGACACTGCTTGCTCAAGGAACCGGCATCACGCAATCTTTGGTGAATTCTTCCAAACATGCGTTGTGAAGGAATCTGGCAATTTGGATAAGCGTCAACATAAAGACGTCGCGCTTCGGTGGCGTTCTCATTAGCACGACCGTACATGAAATGCATGTCTGTTAATTCTGCGTTAAAGTAACCAGCCATAGCGAAAGAAAACTTGTGCACTGAGAACAACTGTCAAATACGTACTGTTTATGTCACTAAACATCAACCAACTATTATAAGAAAATACACAACGTTTTTGCAAAATAAAAAAAGGGGCTAAAAAACATAAAACATTCCATATATCCGCAACCGTTACTTTGCGGACCCATGTTTATTGA
Organism: Monochamus alternatus; assembly: GCA_037114965.1. Taxonomy (NCBI): domain Eukaryota; kingdom Metazoa; phylum Arthropoda; class Insecta; order Coleoptera; family Cerambycidae; genus Monochamus; species Monochamus alternatus. Next base: position 24,476,457 of record CM073426.1, on the reverse strand, counting down.
GACTTTTCTGCTTATTTTGGTTCATACTATTACCTCCTTAAATATTTTACCCTCTTTTTTTAACACCCTGTATACTATTGATATTGATCTGAAGATTTATCTGAATCAAAGCAACTGACTTAATAAATTAGAGGTTGTTTCAAGTTAACAAAATCTGCTAGATGTGAATGAACAAATTCACATCATTTGCTCCGAACGAATAGGACTGTCATGTTATAAACCCGGTTACAATTTAAAGCAAGGATAAATACCTACATGCAGTCCGTATATTTAACGTATAAAATTTAAATGCCGCATACCTTTGAGAGCATATCCGATTACATAGATTCTGCTGCAGCAGATACGCATGCATCGCAGCAAATACGCATGCGCCAGATCGGAATGTGCGATTTCTATTGGTAATCATGTCGTGACAGACCTCATCATGCGCACCAGCTACCAGGGGCGTGCACTTGGGAAAATTTCGGTTAATTTCATTGTGGCTGTAATTAATTTATTAGTAATTTTGTTTCCGTATTCTTAGGAACAGTGAATAATTCAAGCTCTACGGCTAATTCTCAAAATCGTAAACACCATAATCTAACAAGTGAGCAATATCAGATGTGACGTGTGTGAAGGGATTAGGGCGCGGGACCAAAATATGATATGAATGTAAGTGATACAATTGAAATATGTAGTTCATTATCAAGAATGTCCGTGAGTAGTGTATATAATGCAATACAAAGTGGCAAATATCATACAACTACAAAGCGGTAAATAGTGGAAACTTGCGGAAAGAAGAGATAGAAGATCATGATATAAAATACATGAACAATTCACAGCTGGTATTCTAGACATGAACTTCTGATAACAAGAAAATCCAGGTTGCTATCTCACAGAACGACGGTTAAAAACTGTGTCCAACTGTTGTACAAACAGGCCTATTAACCAATGATAAATGTTAACGTGCGACCGTCGTAGTGGCATAGTGCAGTGTATTACGTGTTAAAGGTGTGATATTTGCGGAGGGCACATCAGGACGGCATTCTGCTGGTTGAGTATAAATTTTTTAAAGTAAACTATTAAAATGCTAGATTTATTCAACGTCAACTTATTTTTGGGAATTTTGTGTTATTTGAGCCCTTTTCAAATAGCGCGCCCATGGAATTTTGCCCCCTGCAACCCTCACCTTACACGCTCATCACAGTGCTGTGAAAGAATCACTCTCTATTATTATTTTTATGAATAAAAACGTGTTGTTTTCTTGTTCGGAATAACAATAACAACATCAAAAAAACTGCAGTTAGAAAACGGAGAAATACCAATATTTGTAAACTTTCTTCAACAAGATTTTATTTGTACCATTATGCATATGTAAAAGATAAATGAAGTGAATCTGAACAGTGCGATGGATGTATTAAACAAAGACATTTGTGGGTTGTAGTGCCACTCATTTAAAGGGGCACTTTTATTCATAAACGTCTATAAAGAAAACTAAATCATTAACATAATCAATAATAGAATGATTATGACATAAAAACTTGAATCTCAATCGATTCTCACAAGGTGGGTTGAGGAATTATGTATGATAACTAAAAGGACAGCTAACTAGAAACTCAGTTACGTAATTTAATTGTCATGATCATGATTCACCATTACCCCTCAAACCAAAATGCAGACGACGCCACTTCATCTGAATAATAATTAATATTTGAAGAGTCGTAAGATTTTGGAATGATTTTAAGTGAAAACAATTTTGTGCAAACAGTGTTACGTTTATATACAGTATGTTCACGGTGTGTAGTGTGTTTTTGTAAAATATTATTCAAACACTCTTCCACTAATGTCCACATAAGTTTGAAGGCTAGCAAGAATTTATTAGGTAGGTATAAATCCCATTCGGACTTGAAACATTTTTGACTTATTTAAATGAAAGAGAAGAAGTAATATGCCGATATGCATTTTATTTATGGTTTCTGTAATGGAAATAGTCTGGCGGCTCAAAGCGAGTATCGGCAACGTTTTCCTCATAGAAAGCAATATTCTGCAAGAACGATGGAATCAGGAGTCCTAACTCCAAAATGCATGATTTAGACGTAATTTTAATATTTTTTTTAATATAATTCCGCTGCGGGTGTAAGAAGAGCGATTTAGAACAAATAATACTTATGTATGGCAGCTGCGATTGTACACCTATCATGTTCAAAGAGTTTATCGTATGCTTCAAGATCATGCCGCCCGCCGTCCAACAAGAGACTTACACATTGGTTTTAAATATTTTATTTTGTTTACCGTTTTACACAGAATGGCGCTATTAATTTGCACAATCTTCATACGTGGTGTATTGAAAATCCCCATGCCACTATTGAAATTTGTCGTATACGGGGATTTTAGGGCCGGTTTTGTTGGCAATCACCTTTTGGGATCGTTCTATTGAATCGACTGGGAGGTGTTCAGTATCTAAACTTTTTTGAAAAGGATGTTCCACATCTGCTAGACGATATTCCTCGCGAACTATGAGCAAACAGGTTTTTTTTACAAGATACCTCCTCCACGTTATGCTCGGCAAGTGCGGGATTTCTTTAATCGATTATTCCCTGAAAATGGGTTGGTCGTGGAAAAAAAGTGTCCATACCACTGCTACTTCGTCCACTGGATTTTAATTTATAGGGCGACGTAAAAAGAATGGTATATATTACGCCTGTGACTATTCAAGAGTTGCGGTATATTTGCACTTTACTTTACACTTTAACTGAGATTCGAACGTATAGTTTGACAGTTGATCTACATTTATGGTTGCTATGGAAACTAAGGACAATTGTGTTTCCATGGCATACCGAACTATTTAATAGAAACATTGACTTTCCTTTTTACGCCGTAACTTGAACAATTGAAATAAATATTTAGCTTTTTTAATCATCCGGTATTCTAATAATTTCAATATTTTCTAAAAGTTCTTGTTAGCAAATGTTTTCATTTCTTAAACCATTTTTATTATACAGTATGCGCCAAAAGTATGGAATAAATTCAATAAAAACGAAACAACAGGTCGATTTTTAATTTAAAAAATACATATTTTAGCGTAAAATGCGATTGTTTTCGAGTAATGACGTCATAGATTTTTTTTAAATGGCAACACCATATTTTTTTTCCTTGATTCTGAAAGATCGTTTAATTCTCTATCAAACAGTACTAAAATTTTGCCCTCTTACATAGGAAAGTTTTCGAGTAAATGACGATTGAATGTTAGAAAACGTAAATCAATTAAAATAAAGCAAAAACGTTATCATGTTTAGTTTTTCGAATTCCATAGTTCTTTTATGGATCATGTAGGTGAAAATCTTTGCAAAGTGTCATTGTCACACCGACTTTCTAATAAGTATTGTAAGCGAGATAGAAATTATTATTCAATTTAAAGTATTATGGCACATTTAACTGTTACTCAAAGAATTGAAATTTTAATTCTTATCGGATGCGGGAATATAACTAGAACTCAGCAGGAAGTTTGCGATTTATTTAATGAAAAATATCCAGATCGCCCTATCAGCCAATCAACAGTCAGTAAGGTAGAGTCTAAATTTAGAGAAATTGGCAATGTTGTAAATATTCCAAAACCTGGACGTTCAAGCATTAATGAAAATCAGAAAAAGAACATTTTGATAAGTATGGTGGATAATCCTCATAATTCTTCACGATTGGTTGCATTAAACAATGACACTAGTCAGAGCACAGTGCTATGTATCTTGAGGAAGGAAAAATATCATCCCTACAAAATTCAACTTGTGCAGGAACTCAATGAAGATGATCCCGATCGCCGCTTACACTTTTGCGAAATTCTAATGGATTTATGTCAAGGAAATAGAAATTTACACCGGCAAATACTTTTTTCAGATGAGGCCACATTTTGTCTGAATGGTACAGTAAACCGTCAAACTTGCAGATATTGGAGTCGGGAAAATCCTCATTGGATGGCAGAGGCACATACCCAACACCTTCAGAAATTAAATTTGTGGGCTGGAATAGTTCACGACAGAATAGTAGCGCCTTTCTTCTTTGAAGGAACCCTTACAGGACAAAGATATTTAGAGTTTCTAGAAAATGACCTTGTTCCAGCCCTTGCAGTAATTTTTCCTAACGATAATGACCCTGACATTCCTGACACCTCTTGACTATTTTTATGGGGATACTTGAAGTCAAAAGTGTACATTAATAAACCACGTAATTTAGAAGAATTTCAAAATCACATTCGGGACGAAATACGCAGAGTTACCCCAGAAATCATTCATAATGTGCAAGAAGAATTTCTTCACAGACTTGCGCATTGTCAAGAAGTTGGTGGATGGCAATTCGAACATTTAATTTAAGTATAAAATTTAATCAATTGTATTTTATTTTACATACCTCAGAATTGTTACTTTTTTATGGATAAAATTTACGTTTTCTAACATTCAATCGTCATTTACTCGAAAACTTTCCTATGTAAAAGGGCAACATTTTATTACTGTCTGATAGAGAATTAAACGATCTTTCAGAGTCAAGGAAAAAATATGATGTTGCCATTTAAAAAAAATCGATGACGTCATTACTCGAAAACAAATGACATTTGAAAATCGCATTTTACGCTAAAATATGTATTTTTTAAATTAAAAATCGACCTGTTCTAGGATTTTTCCCAAAAAATAATTGTTTCGTTTTTATTGAATTTATTCCATACTTTTGGCGCATACTGTCTAAACGGCTGTTTTAGAAAGTTTATCAATAAATTTTTCCTAAGAACTGACAGGGCATTGTTTAGGTACTTAAGTTTTTAATAATATCTGAATAAACCTACACACAAAGATTTAAATAAAATCCATGTTTTAATTTGACTCTTGGTTTTTACAAAGTAGAAAAACCATGTTTATGAAGTTCTAGGTAAGTACCGAAGTCGTTTTGAATTTTATAGATTAAATCATTTAAATAATCCATTCATTTCTAATAAAATAGTATAAAATATTTGTTATAAAAAGGTTTGTTTTTCTTCTGCACTTCAATAATTGTCGAGAAACACGGTTAAATTAAAAAATATTATATTAAAAAATTAATTATCACAAATATTGTAACACTTGGTATATAGGTATGTTTGTTTCAAGCGACTCAAAATCAAGTATTCTATCACCTCCTAAAATTATTGTAACAACTTGCAAGAGACCCAATTAATTATTACTTTTATTGCATATACATATATTAATTTAAATCGTTTTCAGGTGACTGCTCTCGCATGCTCTCAGAGTATAGCTATTCTTTTTGTTTTAAAGATAGAGGTACTTTTCGAACACTCTAAGAAAACATGCGTTCGAAAACAGCATTAGATTTCAATAAAATATCTAGGTCTTTCAAATATCCCGCATTCAACAATTAATTCTCGGCGCACAACCCTTTGGAGCGCTGTTACCACTGAAATGTACGATATGGAATGCGTTTAGTCCATTTGCGCATCCAAATAAAGATACCAACCCTAGTAGCAGACAAAAGGAGGCACATGAAACTCATCAAAGACATACTTCATTGGTTATGTATGTGGGTGCGAGAGAGACAACCATCTGCACGTTCAATATGAATTGTGTTCTTAATTTCCCATTATTTTATTTGTAAACACGTCATTGGCGTACAGTGTAGTTTCTTCTTATATCTTGTATCTCGTTAGTATTATTCTTTGTGTATTTTTGTGGGTGTTATTCTTGGAACATGTCATGTCTTATAAGAGACTGTAAAATTAACCAGCATATAGCACGATTCTCCATATCCAGAATTCAATTTCATTTCAATTCACAATCAGCTAAGCCTCTACTGCTCCGCCATTGCTAGAGGCACAAAACAAAATATGGCGCTGATCATGAATAATCCATTCGCGCAGCTTTTAGCGCATTAAAGTCATCATAATATAAAATTACATTTCAGCGGCTGTTACTTATGTCCAGTTGTATGCACAGAGATTCTCAGCTATAGTGTTTCTTAACCTATGCGGAGGACCAATGTTTACAGGTACTTTTTTTGGCTTTACTTTAATAGTCTTAAGTTTTTTATCAACTTATCCAAACACTCTATATTTTCATGTAACAAATTTCAATTTAATCGTTCAACGCTTTTCCGTTGTATAAGCAATTAATGACATTTTTTCAAAAACTTTGGCATCGGTGCGTTTTTGTAAGGTAAATTAGTATAAATCGTCATGAAGTAACTAAAACAAAGTTTCCATCCGTTCATTTACCATGTACCAGTGATGTTAACCTTTTAAAATTTGTTTCCCTACGATGAAGCATGAAATTCCCCTACTCTACTATAAATTTCCCTACGCTGCCTGCCCAAGTTAGTAACTTCTTTTATCTATGGTTAGCAATGTTAGAATTTTGTATAAAAGATAAAGCAGCATGTTATTGTTTACAAACAAATATGAGAAATTATCCATAAAATCTTATTATCTTTTAAATGGTACAACAGTATTTACTAAGCATATTATTTTGTTAGAGTGCTTTTTTGCCATACAAAATAAGAATATTTTCCCTACCAACCGATTTATTGATAAATTTTCCCTACAAGTAGGGAATTTCCCTACGTGTTAACAACACTGCCATGTACTGACTAAAACAAGTAACAAGCACGTTTATCGCCGAAGTAGTACTCGTATGTACGAGTACCTCTGACTTTCAAAGGTAATTCAACTCCTGAATACCACAGACCACTAATACTTCTGTACATCCCGTATTTCGTGTCCCAGGCCACAACGTCTAATTTTACATGCGAACACCAGTAAATTTCGACTTTTTGCCTCAGAATCGTTTAATTACTCGGGGCGCTAATTTGGCAACGCTCTCGCGGAGATCTTACGATACGACTAGATTAATCCTCCAGATGATAACGCAGATTAGGCGAGTTCTATTTAAATAGCAATTAGCTGGGTAGATGCAGGTAGATAGCGGACCGACGACATGCGTCAGGACGAGCGTTCCGCCCCATAAATGTCACATGCGGCGGTGCCACAGATCCCGTCCATTTATTTCAGGTTGTATATTTGTTAGCCGCCGTACGAGGAGGGAGAGCTACCGTGTGACTCCAGAATTCCCTTCTGTCTTCCTTCACATGATGTATGCTCTCAAGTGTCACGTCGAGTTTCACTCCACTGGTCTGATTATGATTAATTCTCGAAATGCGCGCCTCTATCCGAAATGGGATTTAAGTGGAGTAAACATACGTGATAGCGACGCCGTATCAAAGGCTTGAAACCTCTTTACCAGGTAATTGTGTAATTATGATGTTTCACTAATTACAGTCCTTCACAGGGATATTTATGTGTGAAAGTTAAGAGGTAAGTGTACACAGTGCACTTCACGGCAATCATCCATAGTGATTCTGATATTTACACAGGGTGTCCCACCGGCAGGGAGTGGATTATCCCCAATTTCAAGGGAGGGGCCCAAGCTAGCATACATCATATGGGTTCCTGCACATAATCCATGACAAATCATTGACAGTCACAGCTTTTAAAGGATGGGCATAACGGACATATCTGACAATTTGAACTAGTTGCGAATTCAGTGGCGGCTTGTTAGAAGAGGCAGGGGAGCCAAAGCCACCTCTGCGGTGTTTGTAGCATTGCCAAAAAATGTATTTAATTTATTTTCATTTTACATTACAGAAGTACCTACCTATATCATATTTTTATATTTATTTTGTTATAAATTTATTTTCACATGCAATTAATTATTAATTGAGATCTCAAATGAGCAAATAAAGACGTGATAGGGATAGTGTCATTAGACCCGCAAATAAATCTCAGCACAGGCAACTAGTTGCCATCAACTATCTTTTTAACTTGTAAGTTTTTAATATAGCTATCCTTTTTCTTCCACCACGCGATCGCCGGTCGTAAAGCCTCGGCACTCTCGACAGTAATCGGAAATAGAGCAATTCAAACAAAACAAAAATATTGACCATTTGTTATTTATCTTGTCATTTGTCATTTATGATCTGTAATTGTGCGGATTTCTGTGATTAACGGGTGTTTTTTGTGTAATTTAAAAGTGTTTCTTAAGAATTTGTGTTTGACAAGCAATCTTTTACATTTTACTGGTACGTATTTAAAACTTTATTTAAAAAGTGAGGCTCAAAATGGCAATAACGTCAACATCTTCTCTAGTTGCATGGACATTGCAGATTATTTACTATTAAAAGGATTTCATACTCTCAGTTACGATGAAAAGCTGATAATTAAACTACCTAAATTCTAGACCAATACCTTCTTTAGTTGTAGTAGGTGAGAAACAAAATAGGGGATTTAATAATAATAATTATAAAAAACAACTGGTTAACCGCATCAACTATTAGAAATAAAGTATACTACTGCAATGTTTGTTATTTATTAATGATAATTTATCAGTTTGTGGTAGGGCGGATTTTAATAATTTGTAAAATATAACGCGAGGTCTCGAAAGAGTCTCAGGAACATATTTCATCACGTATTAAATTTGAAATGCTGGGTAAACGTAATATTATAAATGCTTTAGATTCTGCTCACAAAATAGAAATACTTACAAAATTATAATGAGAAAGTCCATGAAAATAGAGATATTTTACATAGATTAATCAATGTAGTAATATTTTTATCGTCTTAAGAAATTTCCTTTCGCGGTCGTGATGAAAAAGCGGATTCTTCTAGGGCTAATAGGGCTACCGGCGAACAACCCACTTATAAAAATTTAACGCGCCCATGGAACTACCTTAAGGGTGGTGAGGAAATGTGCCAGTGTGATTATAAAACGATAGTTTGAGGTTTTTCACTTCAAGCCTCCTTTCCTGAAAACATCACGAGCCGCCACTGTGCGAATTTCTTCCTGGAACAGTGGATTGAATGAATGACGGAGCACGGAACAAATATAACGAATGATCATGGCGACAGTAACATTCTGAAGTTCTAAACTATGTTAACACAAATTTTAAATTAATGTTAGGTTATAACAGAGACAGAAACAACTATTCATAAAATTATAGGTTAATCTTAGATGCCTAGTAAGAGTAGACAGCTGACAGACTAATACGAAGTGTGGCTAACTAAGTTCCGGAAACTTAGTTATAACTCGGACACTGGCAACACTGCATTGTTCGTCAACGTTTTTCTAGAGGGGGGGACCTTCCTTTTGGTTTCATTCCAAGGTTGAAGTTGATAGCACGTTTGGCTTGTATTTTATGTGTATTTTTTGGAAGTAACTTTTTTAGTGGTGTCGTGAAAATAAATCAAATTACAAGCTACGTGTTGTAATTCAATTTTTAGTGGAATTTGGCGAAAAACCCTCGGAAATCCTTCGAAAATTGCAGGTGGTCTATGGAGACGAGTGCATGTCAAAAACACGCGTGTTTGGATGGGCAAAACGGTTCAAGGAGGGGCGTGAATCGGTAGTAGACGATCCACGTGAAGAAGCTCCCGTCACCTCTCATACTGACGTGAATTTTGACCGTTTGCGTGCACTGACCGGCGCGGCGCCTAAGCATTCGTGCGTTGTCTGACGAGTTAAACGTCAACAAAGAAATCGTTCGCAAGATGTTACACGAAAATTTGAATATGAGGAAGATTTGCACAAAGATAGTGCCGAAAGTTCTCACCCATGAACATCAGAAAGACATGCAAAAACCGATCTGCGAGGATTTGTTGTCCCGCATTCGGAGCGACAGTAGAGGCTGGATGAGTCGGGTAGTCATTGGAGATGAGACCTGGATATTTGAGTATGACCCCGAGACCCGTAAACAAAGTCAGCAGTGGGTGGAAAAGGTTGGAGAGCGGCCAACGAAAGCGAGGATGTCCAAGTCACGACTGAAGGCAATGTTGATCGTTTTTTTCGATATTCACGGCATCATTCGTCGTGAATATGTTCCTGCCGGCCAGACAGTGACTAGAGAGTTCTATGTTGGCGTCCTAGGACGGCTGCGGGCCCGCGTTTTCCGTGTGCTACCCTGGATATTGCTGGATATTGCACTACGACAACGCGCCAGCCCATTCCCCAAGATGAAGTCGCACCTTAAGAGAACTCATCATGGTGGCGTACAGGAGGTCAAAGAAGCTGTAACCGTGGTGCTGAACGGGTTAACTGCGGAGGATTACCAAGGGTGCTTCCAATCGTGAGAGCAACGTTGGAATTGTTGTGTAGAGTTAGAGGCAGACTATTGTGAAGGTCGAGAATAAAATTTTGGCGAAATTTAATTTGCTTGTTTTTCATTGACAAATTCCTGGAACTTAATTGCCACACCTCGTATGCATGCGCCGAACTATCGGTTTACGAAGAATTCGTGAACTTTTTAAAATGTCAGCAAATTGGTTCGGATCGTGCTGGAACAGTAGATTAGAAGTTATGAATTGTAGTTGAATCGCTTATATCCATACTGCGTATACCTCTGATAGTTATGGACAGTTGCAGGAACAAACCTATTATGTAACATAACTGACAATGTTGCGATGTATGACTGCGTCACCGCATCGTATCGTCTCTCTGGTGGTGTAACAGAAATATGCCTACAGGGTGATTCAGGTTTAATCTTGATATCTCCGAAACGATGCGATTTAGGAAATAAGTTTATATAATGAATGAAAATTATTTTAACCTATTTTATCGATTCCTGAAGTTATCAAGAGTAAATCTGAATTACCCTGTATAGAGGATGTTCAGTAAATAATAAGCTATTCTTCAAGGCTAGCCTCCCTAACATGAATTAAATCACCTTAGTTACAATTTTACTTTTTTAAGAAGGTGTAGGCCTAAGAAAGTACTTTCTTATTTATTTTTTTACCATAATTATCTTATTAGTTATTTTTTGTGAGACAAGTATGATTATCTCATTGATTTTTTAATTAAATGTATAGGTCGTTCTAACCGTAAACGCCACTATATCATTCCCTTCATTTTTTTAAATGATTAAGTGCTGATGTATTTACAATGCAATATACCCTCAACTTTTAACATTAGATCTTAGTTGTTTTACTCATCAATACATATTTAATGAAATTGCTACTCAGAACTTCCAGAAGTTCAAAAACGGTTTCCAGGGAGTGCTGTTATTATTATTATTATGCAACACAGCTAAGTTAAGCATGGAAATCTAGACATAAATTCTAGTAAATTATAAATTCAAAAAGTTATTAGGTACATTTAGTAATGTACAGAGAAATTTGACAGCATGAATGAAAGACAACATTAAAAAAATAATAAAATAACCACTGAATTCTAAACGCGATAACACAAACAAAATCTTTGTTTTAAATTTATTTATAAAATATCTACCAGACAGAAACTTACTAGACAGACATTACTAACTCTAATAACTATTTGAATGTATCTGTTACAATTTCTATAAGTACCTACAAAGCATTTATTTCCAAGCTTAACAAATAAGTCCGATAAACGCAGTTTACTTTAAAAGGTGCATTTTGGCGACATGCAATTAACAAGTATACCTTTTTTATCGAATTAATCGAAGACCATTTCACAGTATCTAACTAATTATTTTCAATGAAAAAGTTGTTCGTACCTAATTATTTACAAAAAAAAACTTATTTTCCAAAATTTTAGTACACCCAATAGATAGAAAATCATAAAAAAAATGAAGCAAAAAAGTACTTTCTCATGCCTATATAATTTTTTAAGGAAGTAAAATTGGGCTGAGGTAAATTGATTTAATCCACCTTATTTTTGTCTAAGGAAGCTAATCATCATGTATGGTCCATTATTTACTAAACATCTTGTATAAATAAACAAGATATTTATACAGAGAAAGTTTTGATAGCATGATTGAAAATTGTGTTGATGTTGCCCCTAGAGGACGCTTGTTTCACCGTATTATTTAGGTATACTCGCGACAAGAATTCAGGCGACTTGCGTCATACGAACAAATGAATAATTCATTATATTTTCATCAAAACATTTAAGAAACTGCAACTGATAGTAATAAAACTATATGCTACACTAAAAGTTTACATTATATATTGCACTAAATAGCAAAAAATAGCTGCAGCATTACCATCGCAAAAGCCATAAATAAATATCATATCAACTAACTCTTCCATTTTTTCGCTTAGAACTATTAAATTGGCAATCGCGTTGACAATACTTTGACATAAGAATACCTTGATAATTTTGTTTAAATTATTATGGCATTGACCAAAGTGGGATTAATTCAAGAGCGATTTTTTCAGAAACCGTTAAAGATAACGATTTGAAACAAGAGTGCCTTTTTAACGTAAAACAATTCGGGAAAATGGAATTTGCTGTCCAATTTGTTAAAAAGTCAAAGATGAAAAAGTTATACACGCAAAATAATAATTTGCATTTGAAAGCTTCTACGTATATTATGTGGCGATTTTCTTTCAGGTGCTGATATTGCTATTTCATTTCTAAGTAGACTTGTATCAAATTTTCATGTCGATAAATATTAGCGTATTTTGCGTGAGTGTGATTTATTATTCTTCCAAATGTATTAGCTAGTGATCAACAAATACCACGACATAATAATAAAATTTAAACCTTGAACACCCTGTATTCCCTAAACCAGCGGCATTCGTATAAGGCATGAAGAGCTCAATCATAATATTTTGATGTCTAGTATTTCCAGCTTACTGTTGACCCATTCTTTCTGACTCACTCTGTATATACTACAAAACTATCAAAATTAGTTAACTGTTCCTTTTACGTGCGCCAACTTATAAAAAAGCGAATAATATCGTAATTTATTTTCATATATCTTGTTTTGGACAACTTTCTAACGATCTAACGAGTGCAAATAGATGAAAACTTTGGATGTTTCCAGATTTAGGCCAATGAATATCAGGCAATAAATTTGAAAACTGACAAAATCAAAATAGAACTTTCTAATTGTTTCACTTATAATTGGACAAGAGGTTTGTATTTTACCCGGTATCAACACAAACATCGAATGTAATTCGGCAGGACAATTTAATGAATTTAGAAACATATCAATGCAAACTTTATTTATGAAACACTAAAAATAAATACATTTTTATTTGAGCGTACACATATTAAACACGCGTTTATTGAGACGCATACGAGTAATATTAATGTCGCTACGGGTGCCACAGTTAATCGTTTCTGTAGTAGATGTTGATCTTTTTCCAAACGAATCGGTTGAATAATGCTCGAATGATACTCTTTGTCAACTTGTAAGTATCTATATTTATTTATTAGAGCTTGTTCTTCAATTCACTTTTACTTAATTCGCTATCTGCTGCCGCTCGATTTTAGTGATTTGTAATTTTGACACGTTTAATATCTATACCTACCTGCCAATGCATATGCGTTGTGTTGAGCATTTAGTCCATTTGGAAATTTCATTCATTCGGCATATTTTTATACCAACCTTTAGAATTGTTTTCTTCCAAAAGTGATTTGATGTAAGAAATACTCTGTCCAATATATTAGAGACGTGCCTCGTTTTTCCATCAATATTTTAAATAAGTGTACTGGACAAATATCTTCCTTTAAAATACTAGGCGTAATCCATTTGCTGTCACATAGAAAATAGAGGATTATACTCGATACCTCCAGTTTCTTTTCCATTATTTTCAATTTGAAATTAAATTGTCATTTATAAAATCTGAGCTTGGTACCATCTTGTTATTACACTATTGGAAAGTTTTGGGAAAAATTGACTGAATCTGGAGAAAAAATTTGGTATCTACTGTTTTGCTGTTATTTTTTTGAATAAATACAGTGCGTATGGATGGTCGCTAGTTTGTTGAAAAATTCTATATCGCTCCTCATGACCCAGTTACGATAGCATTATCTGAATCTTTCAATTGCGCGAATTTCTGAGCGATAGGCGACAGTAATGGGAATATTTAATTAAAAAGATCAAATGTCAAATGCGATCTTCCAGTGTCACATGTCTTTTAAAAGTCGAAACTAAATCGATTAAAAATCCGATAGCCGCAGACCAATCCTAAGCCAAAGGCGGACTCAAGCCGGCCGCAGCAACTCCCATTGGCCTCGCGACTTTTGCAAGACCAAACTGACTTAAGTGGGCTCTCTCTCCTCGCTCCTTCACCAGCAATACGGTGCGACAGAGACAGACGCGTAAGCTGGCCGAGTACTCAGCTAGGTACACTCGCGTGGTATATGGAACCGTTTCAGACATCTCAAAGCACTCTTTGATTTGCGTCGAAGTAGAAGGCGTCGGAGCGTAATCGGTGTTCCTCAAAGAGAGATCCCTTTGTTTTCTTGGTGGTACCCCGTCCCATTCATAAACACCGATAGGCCTTCTTCATCGTGACCCGTGAATTTTTTTGTAATCCGACGATACGATGATGTCCGGTTCGGTCTCGCGGCCCTCTCCAGTGACGATCTCCCCGTCGGCGGCGGCCAGCGTCGCCGCCAGCGCCGTGACGGTCCTCCAGGAGCAGCAGGCCTCCTCGCAGGTGTCCATCAGTGCTAGTTCTTCGGATCAGGCCCAGCAGTTAGATAAAAGTGAGATCAACGACGCCGTCACCAAGGTGCTGCAGGGTTATGACTGGACTTTGGTGCCCATCGCCTCAAAGTAAGTTCCATAAAGTCTGCAGAAGGTTGAATTTGCTGTAAAAGATATACCTAATCTACAACCAAAGACATATAAGTCTATATTTTTATTAAAAGACGAATTGTTTGTAAGTGTTAAGTCTTCGTGGTAAAAACATATTTCAAATTTCAATCTGACAGTTATAAAATTATTTTAGTTGAAATATTTATGTTTTGTTAGCTTTGTTTTCTGTTAAGATTTTTGTACCTTTAATATATAATGAAATAATGATTTTACTCTTTACTATATTGAAAAGGTCAATCAATTTTCATACAATTCCTATCAATAAAATCATATGTACGCTCTCTGATAACATACCAAATATCTAGTTATGCTAATAAATATTTCCATAGACAAAGCTGTATTCAATAATTATCTAAAGTAAAAGTTAATCTAGCTAAATTTACTGCAAAAAGTCACACCTGGTTTAATGAAAACCTTCAACACTTAAGTTCACTTTTGAAACTGTCGGAGTTTTAGTCTGCAGAGTAGTTAGTTTCACACAATATTGATAACTAATATAAAATATATATTTAAATAACGATAACATAAAAGGTAGATTTTTGGATGAAGTAAGCGAATGCCTTTAATTTAAATTTTTCCTAACAGATCAAAACCAGTTTTGATATTGCCGTAATTTAATCTGAAATAATTTTAATTTATATAATAATTCTTATAGTTAGATAAGTATTTATTTCCTGGAAATAAGATTTATTGTGGTCGAATTAATGAATTCCTACATTTTCCGAAGCGACTTAAGTATTGAATATTGTACAATGTTTTCATTAAACAAAGTATGATTTTGTTGTAGTGAATTTAGCTAAATTAATTTTCATTCATATTCTAACTTTTTCGCGTGCCCTAGAAAGTCCGTACAAATTTCCATACAACGTGCGGATTTTTTTACAATAGTTAGAGTTTTAACTGTATTATTTAGTCATCATCACGAAATAATCAAATTTCTGATGGTACCGAAATCTCGAGAATAAAACAATTAAGTATAGAACAAAAGTAAACAAAAAAAAATGTTTTATTTTATTCATTACTATTCAAATTTTTCTTAAATAAAATAATAACTACTGTTTTCTACTGTCCGTTAAATGATTTCCAACAGTCATTTGCGGCCGGGAAATGAAACATTGCTGTATCTGATACCGTAATCTGTACCGTATCGTAAAACAAACTTGTACCTCTTCACCTACCGTACTTATAACGTAAATTAAAGCATTTATTAGAAACGTCTTTGTTGCTATTCTGACCTTACATTTTAACATTTATTTTCAGATACCTATAGATAAAAGTTAGTAAATAATTTTACATCTAGTATCTGCTAAGTAAGTTTATATCCTAAGAATATTTACATCTGCAGGTAAATGTAAAAAATGTGTATGCATAGATTTTGGTAGGTACCTAAAACTTCGCATTCTTTCAGTATCCTTAAAAATACCCGAGTGGCGTTTCCTTTATTTATTAAGCATTGTATAATTCAGTTATAAAATGTTTAAAATTATTTATTTTGTCTTTGTAAAACATATCGTTTTAAGAATACGGGGCATTTAAGTAACTAAATTTGTAGTTTATGCTATCGATAGTACCAATTATAGTTAGAATATTATTGCAAAGGCTTGCAGCTACGTAAAATACCAGTGAAGAGTTTATAGGTAGGTTTTAAGCGTAGAATACGCTCGTGGCGTATTTTCTGCACGCAATTAGGAAGCATAAGAAAAGACGAGAGAAGTCTAATGTCGGCAATTATTAATTTTCTTCATTCCCATTTGCATCTCTTAAATTAGTAATTTTTAACTTTCTTGTATAAATTCGAGAAGAAATTGCAAAATTAAATCCGATGCATATCAAAATTTGATATCCCTGTACATTAAATACGTATCTACTGCTTTTGTAATTTTAATATTTGCTTAATAATTTGACTTTTAATGCAAGTTAAACTATCTTTATTAATAATTCAATTAGGCGCTTATTTGTAAGTAAAAATTATTCCTATGTTAAAAAGAAAATTGAGATTGAGACGAAATTTAGTACCTCATAAACTAAATGTAATTTCTCGGTTGCTCCAATGTTTGTAAATATTTCTATGTTTATTTGGCAATGTCAAAATTAAATAAATATATACCTAGTAAAGTTTTGTAGGTATATGTCCCATGCAGCTTATATAGCAGGTAGAATTTGGAACCAAAGGAAATGCACTATTTGAATTTCACATATTAGTTTACTTATATCTGGTTTCTGTTTTGGTGGATATTACTACAATGTAAATTAATCAAGTTTATCAACTGAAAAATATTTTTTCATCTATCGACGTTTACTAACTATTGTATTATCAGATACTTGTGGTAAACAATAGTGTATACACATATTTATTGATGAAAGTTAAAACATTCTAAAACATTATGGGCTACTTCTGAAGTTGAGGGGGTGGTTTAAGACAATATATAGCTGTGATTATTTAAAATTCAGATAAATTATTGAATTAACAAAATACAAAATTAAGGAATAATAACTTTGGAGATACTACATTCTAAAAAATATTTACAAATGCATCAAAATCCTTATTTAAATTGTCGTTGTTGTTTCTTTACTTCCTTATAGTTAATTAGTCACTACTTTCAAATCACATGCTTCAAATGAAAATCACTTGGTGTTAAAATTGAAGTATATGCTTTATGATTCATAAATCGTATACCTATGAAAAGCTGAATCAATTCTTAAATCTTTACACAAACTTGCAAAGGCACCTATAATTTTGGCAATAGACTCTCGACATTTATTTTGATTCTATAATAACATACGGACTCATGTTTTCATCTGGCCTTATAAAGCCATCCAAATCAATATTTATTTTGTCGAAAAACGGTAGCAAAAAGTTTCTGCTGAATAGTAATCTGTTTAATTTTTTTTAGTGAGAATCAAGCAACTTTCAAGTCTTCGTTTACGATATCACAGAAATCTAGATAGATTATTTTTTTCTTTGAATTTCATCTGATTCCTCTCTATGGCATATGGCATCATCTTTTTACCCAAGACTCATCCATAACATCGTTTTCATAGAGAAGAGTTACACTAGAAATAATAGGTATTTTTGTACCAAGGGAAATAAGTATATGTGTATGTCCTACCCTGTGGTAAGACGTCCAAAGGCATAAGCATCTACTAATACTTGCGGTGCATACAAATTTATGCCCTACTAGTTCGTTACTGCATCCACTATATAAACAGCAGAAATAGATGTGCGAATTTACAATAATTGTTAAATCCATGATTGACCCCATGATATTCTTTGCTATCTGTTCCTTATTTTCAACATAGCATTTTTCCCTAGAAGAAGATTTTCAGCCTCCATGACGCTTTAACATCTGCATATCTGCATTGTCATCAACCAGAATGGTGGCTGAGTACCTTCTAAAACAATGTCCGCTCTATTCTTCGAGATTCTTCAATCCAAGTTTTGTTGCAATTATTTTTGGAATGGTTCCAAAAGTATTAACTCCGACAGGTTGCGAGGCACATTTTTCTTTCCGAAAAATATTGATCAGTTGATACCTACTACATTTCCTTTTGTTATAACAAATTCTCGGATAATTTTTGTTTTCGTGTATGGAATCACAATTTTTATATAGTATTGAATATGATTCAACATTAGCTTAGTTAATTCTTTGCGACGGTTGGCCCCAAAATTGCCGATTATCATGAGTAAATATTTCTTTGTAAAAATTCTGGACTTTTTGGCCCCTCTGAACTTCTTTTCAAAAATGCGATTAGTTAAGAAAATCTGCTTATATCTTGATTTTTCTTAGCTGAAGTCATTGTTCTGACCATTGAGTAGTGAATCCATATTGTAGATGGTTTCTGGGAAGGTTGCCTTCCAGGAAAATAAGCCAAAAAGGTTTTCTCAGACACCTTCTTTACCTTGTTAGCTTTGTTCTTCAAACTTTTGGTAGTCCAACCCATACCATGCCTTGGATTTTGTCGGAACTAGACTTGAAATCGCTCCGTTTGCCACTGCTTCTATATCATAGTGTAAACTTCTATCAGAATCATTTTGATCCGTCAACATAGAAGATACGTAGAAAATACACCAACTTTTTGTCGCGCCATTTAACACTTTTTGACAAATATATTTTTATCGTCTTATTAAATAAAAGTACATAAAATTTTTGTAAATTCATACTACACTCGATGTTTTATAATAACTTTAACATCTCGTGTTGTAATATGAATCTTTACAACACTTATATTGTAAAGAACTATTAAAATTTTGACAATAAGTGGAGACTAGCATCCCACCTCTATAAAATTATAACAATTTGGATCACTAGGGTAGTAGTGCCAAAATGTGTATGATTATACTAGATGCAATGTTTTTTGGTGTTAATAGTAGTTGGAGTTGAATAAGTAATGAGACATTACATTGTCTTCCTCACCTTCTTCCCATTTTGAAATTATTAAACTGAAAATCTGATGGAATACTAGCTCTAAAATAGGTAGTCTAGCTGCACTCTTCATGTTAAAAATTGAAAATTGTACTAATAGTGTTCCTAGTGGTGCTAGATGACTTAAGTAGATGGTAATGTTACCAATATTTAATATCAATTTTTGAAAATACTATTATATATTAAAAACTTGATACACGTAATAATTATTATCATTGTCTTCTGCCATATAACTGGCTGATAGATGATTCAAATAATTCCTCATTATCATCAACAACAACAAGATCAACAGTAAACACGTACCAAATATGATAGCAATATCACTATAAATATAGTTACTAGGGTCCGATGAAAACAGGATATTCTTATTACAAAACCCTTTACTTAATAAGAAAAGATAAACAGCCATGCAGTGTTGGTTTTTCCTGCGTTGAAATGTTTACAAATAGGTGTATCCAGTAACGGAAAAATCAGAATGCATCATGTCGGCAATTACAGATATTCTGTAATCCACTTTAACATAAAACGCACCGTCAGTTAAGGCCAATTAACGGCTCTACCTTTAATTAACAGGCACTAAAATGCTTGTGCTCACAGCGGGACTTTAAGCATTTTAAATGTGGCGAACCGCATGTATAAATATACCCCATCTTTGTTCCATTTGAAATTGCCACTACCAGCGTTAAGTGAACTGAATGAGCTTGTTACCTGACGAATTTTGTCAGCATGTTCTAAGAAATTGCCAAATGGTTACTAATTCACACCTTTACTGTTATTTCTTATTGGTATTGTGAGACAGAATGGCTGTTAAGTGCGGAATATAGGCAGCGGGAATAAACATCATCATCTGTTTTGTACTATTTACAGGTATTACCTAAGTGTAAAATTTTTATGTTGCATATTTCGTAAATTTAGTTTGATCGAAAGGCGACCATAAGCTTAGCACATGGAGAAAACCAATTGATCAAGCCAATGAAATTTTGATTCCATTAGCAAAATTATTTGGTTACATATACAGGGTGACCCAGTGTGAGGATACAAAAATTTACCAGAGAGTAGACCAGACCAAAATAAGAATAAAGCCTAGCGAGTTACAGGGTGTTATTTTGAAAAAAAAACAACAATTTTCCGCAATAACTTAAAAACCGTTTCATAGATTTAGGTAATTTTTGCGTGACGTGTACATCAATTAAAGGTCATTAAAATTTTGATTTTGTTTTCATAACTCTTGCATATCCCAATTTTACGTGAATTGACTAAGTTCTCCTTAATCAGTGACCAATTCTGGACAAAAAAGGTGCACTTGTTACACAGCTCTAAAATCAACCATTTTCAAGTAAATTTAGTCCAAAGTACCGATTGCATTAATGTATGAAAAATACATGCAAAGATTTTATTTGTTGTCATCTAGTAAGTAAAATGAAGATAAAATTAAAATAATGTACCTATTTATTTAACATGAAATGAAATTATGTTAGCAAAATAACAAAATTAACAATAATTATTTCAATAAATGTTCGAAATGCTGTCCATTTACTTCAATGCAGTTGTAAATCCTTTGTAAGTCAACGGTTGCTTCAATTTGCTCGGCGGCGGCATTAATTTTTTTAAGTAATTCTTTCCTCGTGTTACTGGGTTCGGCATATACCAGCTGTTTCGTATGACCTCAGCAAAATAAAATCAAGCGGGTTGAGATCAGGAGATCTGAGAGGCCACATAATAGGTTCATTATTCCCGATCCAGAGTTCGGGAAAGTGCAACATAGATACTTGCCTTCCATTATGAGCAGGTGCTCCATCTTGTTGATAGCACATTTGATTTTTCAAATGTAATGGAACGTCATCTAAAAAGCCAGTCACAACATTTTCTAAAAAATTTGTGTTTCTCTTTGACGATCTACAATAATTTGAGGAGTTAGAATGACTCTATTGACGATCCCTCCCCAGATATTTATTGAAAACCTTCTTTGAAACGCCGAGGGTCGTATTATATGTGGATTTTCAATAGACCAGACATGAAAATTTTTTAAATTATTTATTCCATTTCTTTTGAAGGTAGCTTCATGGCTTCGCAATATTTTCTGATGAAAATTTTGGTCATTGCCGATATTTCCTAACAACCATGTGCACAGTTGTACCCTTTTTTCGGCATCACCAGGACGTAAAGTTTGGACTTTATGTAGGTGGTAGGAGTGCAGTTCTTCTCGCTTTAAAATTCTCCAGACACTGCTTCGTGAGATACCCGTCTGCGTTGATATTCTTCGAACACTGGTAGAAGGATCATCAACGACAGCATCTATTACGTTTTCTTCTAAAATGTTTACATTTTCCATATTACCTCTTACTCTAGCATTTCCAATTTTAACACTCCCAGTCTCGCGAAATCTTTGAAAAACTCGTTGAAATACGTGCCGTGAAGGTGGTCTTCTGTTTGGGAATCTGCATAGATATTCTCGTGAGGCAGCCAATGAATTTCCATTACAGAAACCGTAAACGTATATCATATCAGCATATTCATTATTGGAAAATTCCATAGTAAATAATAACGTACAGTTTATTTTACACTAATTGACTAGACTTCCAGTAGATTATAGAAGTAACTGCAACTTACTAGTGTGACATTAACAATTTTTGATTGGTTGATTTTAGAGCTGTGTAACAAGAGCACCTTTTTTGTTCAGAATTGGTCAGTGATTAAGGAGAACTTAGTCAATTCACGTAAACTGGAACATACGACAACAATGTAATCTATCACTTACTGCTTTTGACCTAAAAGTATTATTAGTTAGGCTAGGGGCTAGTGCGTTCCGTTTTTCTTCAGTGCTTACTTGATATTTCTGAGTGTACGTAAACAAAAATGGAACAATTTATAATAACCATACTGCTGCATGACATGTTAATTTATGGTCGAAACTAGGCAAAAACTCTCTGGTTATGGTAAATGTTTTTCACAAGCAACATATCTCATTTTATACACTATTTAATATTTTATTTTCTGTTGTGAAAAGAGTTCTAAGAAAACCATTCACAGTAACTATATTTAGGTGTAGGTATTTGTAACTATGTACAAACACCTGACAATCTTGACATGATATTCAAGACGTGTTTGCTATCACAATTCTGTTACCGTTGGCCAGAGAAAACAAATTGTAAAGTAAAATAAATTAAGTAAAATAAATTTTGTTTGGTACAATTTATGGTTTATAATTTTAGGCAAAAGAGCATTCTTATTCCGACACCCTGTGCATGGTTCTCTTTGATTAGATTTCCTCAAACTAACAATATTAGGTTCTATTGAATCAGTAAATCAATATGACCATTTTATTTGGTTTGGTTATTTGGTTAACCTAAACATATATTTTGTTCTAATACAGATTTTTCGTTACTCACGGCAAGGCTATATTTTGTTATTTTAACAAAACCAGTTGCCATTATTGATGTTGAACTAATCAATTCCTATCAATTTCCATTTGAATCAATAGTAAGTTAAGAAGTAAGAGAAAACATGCGTTAAATAAAGAAGTGACCTATATTAAATTAATAAAATATGAGTAAATAAAATTACATTTACAGCATGGTCCATTTAAGATGTAAACATCTCTGTAAAAATTGCATTTTGGTTGGTTCATTTTTTGTAGATAACATAAAGACAATTTAAAACTCTATTTTGACTTACAATATGAAATTCCATTGTCCATAATCAAGGCCTACTTTGTTTATTTATGTCAAAATTGGTAAAAACAGATACAGAGTGAAATTTAAAAAAAACTGCTTTTAAGATACTTATTGTTCGTATCTCAAAGAATAGCTGAGGCATCGGAATGGTGAAAACTGATGTTGCGTGCATAGTTGGTGATGCATTTTTATATAATTATTCAAAACTACAAAAGTAGTGCCGCAAAAACTGCATCCTTATATCTCTTGTAGTTTTCCTCCATGCACTTACATAGAAATTGAGGCATACTGTATACTGGCGCTTTCAAATATTTTGGGATATTTAAGATAAGTAGAGTTACTGGCCCTATTTCATTCTTACTCAAACAATTTGATGTTTCACCCGTTTGAGACTATTTGTGTAACATATACAGTGCAGTATGTCAGGATTACTTAAAAAAAATACATTTAATTAACTTTTTAAAATTCACAAGTTTTATTATCTAGATTATTAGGAACAATTACTGGACAACTTAAAAGCATTAAATACAACGCTAGACTAACCTATAAGAAAAAACCAGTCAGCATCAGAACATTCAATGTTTATAGTTTAATATATCAGAGATTGTTTTATAAACACACTGGGGACCTAACGCAAGGTTTATAATAATGTTCCTTTAAAAATCTCTGACAAGTATTCGTGGTATATTGGATTTTGAAAACTATAATAAAATTGATTGTTAAATACCTACTTACTTCATATGAATTATGTAGCGACTAATTTTAGAGATATTCTTTCATTTTTCATGTTTTCCATTTCTCATCGTAAGTTGTAATGATAAATAAATTATATTTCTTAAGAAGCGATCACATGGCTATTAGGTTTTGAGAAGAATAATGAGAATTGCTGAATCAGCACGTTATTCATTGTTATCTGCATCGACAATAGGTGTATGCGTTGAACTCAGCGAAGGGTTCCTACAGATTCCTACAGTATATATACAACC
The DNA here is from genome assembly GCA_037114965.1 of Monochamus alternatus. NCBI lineage: Eukaryota > Metazoa > Arthropoda > Insecta > Coleoptera > Cerambycidae > Monochamus > Monochamus alternatus. Next base: position 24,452,781 of record CM073426.1, on the reverse strand, counting down.
AACTGGTGCTTTGACGAGGTGACCCCAAGATATAAAGTTCAAAATATTTTGAAATATAATGCCAAAACATATTATTGTGGTATCATTTCCATTTTAAGCACAACGCCATCTGTATAACGGGTCGTTATCAAACTTGTGCCAAATGTAAACATTTTTGAGATGATTCCTTTGAAACTGAATTTGATTACTGAAAGACATTGTCATATTTTATTATAATAGTGTCGGTTCAAAAATATTTAGCACGTGCGAAGATAGAAATGTTGACAAAGTTTCTCTTTCTGGAGATTAGCAGCATAAACTGACACAGATAGTGTTTGATAATTCAGTTATAAATAAAAGTTTGCCATGGTAGCGTCTTGGAAATTGCATACTTTTGCAATAATAATGAAACGCGATACGTTTGTGTGAATCTTGCCGCTAAACTGATATTGTAGCGCACCGCGCTCACATTTTTGACTTATGAGATAATGACGACAATATTATGATAATATTCGCTTTGGTGTTTTGTCATGGCTTTAGGTATCAACTTCTTTGGAACAGTATAGCTTCTATTTTCAAACTATTAATTCTTGTGAACAATAAATTAAAATTCTTTATAACATATACAGGGTGGTTCGTAAGTAATGACATGGAGACATACTATATTTTTCACTTCAAGATATTACAATTTAAGCTAATGTGACTTAATAAAATGTTAATAATAAAAAAGATACAGAGTCAAAGTTGTGAAGGTGTTAAATTGGGCCTACTATATTTCCTTGCCGTTATTCTTTGATGTGTCCTTAACACTTGGCAATGGACATCAAGTAAATGCCGCATATACATAATAATATAATAATACAGAGAATAGAACCTATAGCAGAACTACAAATAGGGGAGTATTAAGCAGGTTTTAGAAAGGGACCAAATCTTGATGGTGAAGGAAATTCTGACTACATGCTATGAGAGTATGGGATCAAAGTAATGGTTTTATTTGTAGAAAAGCATATGATTTGATCAAAAGGAATAAACTAAGTAAAATTTTGAAATAATTTGGGATACCAACCAAACTGATTAGGCTATTGAAAATGACCTTAGAAAATACTAAATCCAAAGTACGAATAAAAAGTGAATGTTTGGTAGGTTTTACTATTGATACATAACTGAGACAAGGAGACCCACTCTCAACGCTTCTTTTTAATTTAGTACTAGAAAAGATCATAAGAGATAGTAAGTTGAACAGAGAAGGACACATATTGTTTAAAAGTCACCAAATAGTAAGTTATGCAGATGACGTGGCCATTATTGCTAGAGATAGTAGGGAATTAGAAGAAGTAACGAGAAAACTTGTGGAGGAAGCACGTAAAGTGGGATTGCAGATAAATCAAGAGAAAAGTAAGCTTTTGAGAATAGGAGAACAAAAAAAGAATACCAATTTTAAATTGAGAACAGAGCATGGAGAGATGGAGTTTGAAGAAGTTCAAGAATATGTGTATTTGGGGGCGCTAATAACAGTTAACTGTGATGAAAAGCAAGAAATAAATAGGAGAATAATAAAAGCAAACAGAAGTTCGGCAACAGTCAACCACTTATTGAAATCAAAAAATTTGTCCAGAGGAGTAAAATTTAGAATGTATAAAACAATTTTGAGACCGACAGCGCTGTATTGCAGTAAAACCTGGGTTCTCAATAAGAAGTCAAGAAAAAACCTTTTAAGGTGGGAAAGGAAGATCTTAAGAAGAATTCTAGGGGTTATGAAGACAGAGGAAGGCTATGTAAGGAGAAATAATGAGGAAATATATGCAATGTACCAGACACCAACAATAGACGAATTTGTAAAAGCCAGAAGAGTGCAGTGGCTAGGGCATCTAGAACGTATGGAAGATGAAAGGGCAGTTAAGAAAATAGTAGGGAGTAAACCTAACTACAAGAAGAAAAGAGGTAGACCGAGGAAGCGATGGAGAGAGGCGGTGGCAATAGATCTAAGGGAGAAAAATGTAACGGATTGGAAAGAAGAAGTGACAGAATGGAGTGGAGGAGAATAACACAGCTCTGGACCTAAAAGGCCTGTAAACAGCTTTATATATATAGATGCCGCATATTGGCTTAGACTAAACAGTTACTGTTATATATTGTTTTATAAATATTAGCTGATGTAGATATATACTAATGAGTAAGGCACAATATGATATAAGTTAGGGTATTATGAATATAGCTCTCTTTTACGAAAGGTTGTGTTAGCCCTAGTTAACAAATCTGTTCTGTTTTGTTGGAATATTGTCTCACCCCTTACAGTTGGAATTCAAAAAGTAATTTTTTGTAATAATTACGCTGTCTTTGAACTTGAAAATTTAGAAATTGATGTTTTTGGATATGAGAAATCATAATCTGAATACTGTCTATTTCGACGTATTCCCTAGAGGGCGCCACATCCACCATATTTGTGACGTAAATGTGAGGGTAACTTTGTAGGCCCTAGCGTTATCACGTTTTCTATTAAACAATATTAAACCTACATTGTTTTTGAGAAAAATAGGTATACTTGTTATTAGTCATAGAAACTGGCCATTTTTGAGATAATAGCTTCTCAATAATCAACTGTATAGTTCCTTGTCCAACTTTTTAACCTTTACTGTGAAAAGCACAGTATATTTTTATTTGGTTTGAGCTTGAAATCACAAAACATCTCAAGTATGAGTTTTGAAAACAGGAATGCTTATAATAATAATTGAATCTTTGCCCTCTATATCATGGTTTGTTATCTTTAGTAGCTCATCTCAAAGCTCCATCAAACAGCAATTATTAAAATCACCCGAAAATTTGTCCATTAGTTAAATCGATCTGTTTATATTAATTTGAATTACCTTTTCTAGCAGAAATCTATTATTAGGAGCTTCTTGTAAAAATCTCTCAATTTCTTCTTTTGTTAGAATTCTGGACATTTTTGGTCGGTATCCAGCTGATTTACTTTTCAAATATGGTATTGGTTTTGGAAATTTTCTTTGGCATTCAGTCTACTTTTTAAAATGGAATATACTGACCATAACGTCAAAGCTTTAATTTTATTAATTTTATGTTCAAAATAATTCCACTTAGAGTACTTTTTGAATTTTCTTCGAACTGCACCACCCTTTGAATTCATTGTAGGCAATCTCGTACTGTCTCGACGATTTTTTGGGGATTAATTTGAAACAGCACTTTGTGCAGCTCCAATCAATACTTCCCTCGGTAAATGCTCGTCTTCACTTTACGAGCTCATTTTGAATTAAACACTTAGAATATGAATTACAATTTATAATTCTGGCCTATACTTTTTCACACAACTAATTTTTACTGTTTATTAGGTTTCTATCGTTATGATAGCACCTAAACCGTCTTGATTCAAACACGGCTCAAACGATTTAAAATATCAATAAAATTGTACATAACACATTTATCTTATTTTATTCCAGTTTTCGAATAAATATTGTATCTTGAACACGAATTGCTTTCGCGTTCTAGAATGGATATATTATAATAATAACTTCCATTCTTCAACGCAAAAGTACCATTTCGCGATCTAGATACAATACTAAAAATAGTGTTGTATCTAGATAGCCTAATTTAAAATTGCTTATTTTTTACATCATGCAAGTTGAAGTATTGATATTTAAATGAAAGATAGAGGGATGCCTATTATTTTTTATAGGTATTTTAAAAACTGTTTAATTTTACACAGGATGGTGAAAATTTATTGTTGAACCTGCTTAACTTCGAACCGTTAAAAAAAGGTTTGAGACTGAGGATGTCAAGATAAGTGACGAAACGTCGACAATTTAGAAAATTTGGTGTTTTCTTTGAAATTTGGCCTCTAATTTCCCACTATCGACAACAAACTGAATAAAAATAAGGCTGCTAATATCATTAGTTAAAATAAATGTTCATTATGTCTGTCCACATTACACTTCCCCATACCTATCTCTTAATTGTTTGTTATTGACGGTTTTTGTGATGTTATTGAAATGGTCCAATTTCTTGCGAGATGGCAGACTATTAAAGCCAAGTTAATTCTACTTAAAATGTGTCTCTTTTACATTTTCCTCCTAACGCACCGTTTTCAAGATAAACAGTTATTTATGCAACAAGTACAATAAACACTTTTTATACGAGTTGCATACAATATTTTTTCTACGTTCATTCAAAAGTCAAAACATGTTTTATTTAGATGACAGTAAGTAAAAAAATATTATGTCGATTCGAAGGTTTATGTTTGTCATGATCACAAAACGCTGTAGTAGAATGACAGATGAATGCAATAATAGTATATTCTACAACAAGTTGTGTGTTTTAGACTACACTTTCTCTAACAGGATTTTAGAAATCATACAAAAAAGTTGCTTATTTGTACATATTCCATTACAGTATGTTAGAATAACATTCTAACACAGTATGATAGAATGTCATTCTAACACAGTATGCTGGAATGACATGTATTACAATCTAATTTTTAATTTTTAGTTGTGGAACGTGTACTTTCTAAAATCGTGTCAGGGAATTTTTTTTTCCACTAAATATAGTTCAGAGCATTTACATGTAGGCGGCGTTGCGATCAATGTTAGGTATTAAATCTAACCTCACAAATATTTATTATTTAATTATTGTTGTGTTTCAATTCGCGTAAAAAAACATGCCATATAACTGTTGTGTACCGCAGTGTTTATCTGTTGCTAATAAAAATAAAGAGTTCATGTTTCGCAAGTTCCCTAATAATGCTGAAAAAAATGGTTAATAGCAATTGAGTCCAACAAGAAACCAACCCAGTACACAAAGATCTGCTGAAAACATTTCACAGAAGATTGTTATACTATTACTAGTATGGGTAAGTACAAGCATACATTATCTATTTTCAGTGTATATTTTTCATTATTTGATAAGGTATTATTCTTATTTTTAGGACAATGGAAAATTCTCAAAAAAACAGCTGTTTCAACATTATATTTACCCGTACACGAAAATACCATACCAATACTGTAAAAATAATGAACGCATGAAAAGGTACATGAAAAGGCGAAAACAAGATGAAAATGTAAGCAAATTTGCAGATGGACAAAAGTAGAAATGTGACACGAATCAAATGTGATGATACGAAAATTACTTGGATGATTATAACGCCGGTAATCCTGAGAGTAGAAAACGTAGAAAAAAATAATTTATTGAACATTACGATAGACCAACTTTAGAATGCTGATGTGACATGGAATTTATGACAAACTGATACATTATTAATAAATTAATTTTTATCTCGAAAACGGTGTCAGGAGGAAAAAGTCCAAGAGACACTTTTTAATCAGTATTAATTTGGCTTTAAGATAGTGATACCAGTTTGTCCAAAAATCGATGGAGAACAATTATTTTTGCTAAAAATGAGTATTTAACAGCACAAAAGCCACTGATGCTAATGTAGGTATTAGAAGAGAAAGGACAATGTTAAAAATAGCCGATTTTTGGCTTATCCGGGGGAACGCATAAGTCATAAAAAAATCAATTGATTATTGTTAATTAACATTAGAAATGGCCCAGAAATACGTCAGATAGCTGGGGAAATGTCGCTACTACCCCTAAACCTATATAAACTACCCTTAAATAGCTTTAAATGGATAATCATTAATTATTGTTATAAAATTCGTGTAAAATGAAAAAAATGCTTGAAAATGATTTGAACAGACAGTATGTCAATATAAAAAGTGATAAATGACTGTAAAAGTGCCCATTCAATGGCGAAATAGCGCCAATTGTTCTCACTTTGCGAGCGCGTACTGAAAAAATGGCAATTTATCCTTGCGCCCATTTTTCAGGTCGCAATAGTATAAATGAACTTTAAAAGTGATTTAAGCATTTTTTTCATTCTAAACGAATTTTACAACAATAAATAATGATTATCTATTTTAAGCTATTTAAAGGCAGTTTATATAGATTTAGGGGTGCAATTAATATTTCCCCACTTACTTAATGTGCTCTAGTATCAGTGTTTGCATTTTTTGACAGTAATCTATAATTTTTTTCTAGCAATAGGCGTTCCCTTGAACATTTAAGCATTATCTATTTTTGATGTCGAAGTAAGCTCACCATTAGCTTTTGAAAGTCGTTTTTTTAATTTTTAGGGGTTGAATTTTACAGTTATTTATCACTTTTTATTTTGACATACTGTCTGTTCAAATCATTTTCAAGCATTTTTTTCATTTTACACGAATTTTATAACAATAATCAATGATTATCCATTTAAAGCTATTTAAGGGTAGATTATATAGGTTTAGGGGTAGTAGCGACATTTCCCCAGCTATCTTACGTATTTCTGGGCCATTTTTAATGTTAATTAACAATAATCAATTGATTTTTTTATGACTTATGCGTTCCCCCGGATAAGCCAAAAATCGGCTATTTTTAACATTATCCTTTCTCTTCTAATACCTACATTAGCATCAGTGGCTGTTGTGCCGTTAAATACTCATTTTTAGCAAAAGTAATTGTTCCCCATCGATTTTTGGACAAACTGGTATCACTATCTTAAAACCAAATTAATTCTGCCCGGATAAGCCAAAAATCGGCTATTTTTAACATTGTCCTTTATACACGTAAAAGTAGCGCTTCACTATACACTGTCTGTGTGCCAAATCTCATCTAAATATCTCGATTGGTTTTCGAGAAATAGAATAGAATAGAAAATTTCACGCAACCTGTATCTCGAAAATGAAGCATTTCCAGATCCATGTTTATATGAAGTCTTTTCTAATTTTTATACATAGGATCTGCCCCTAGATATTTTTAACATCATTCTATAACACTCTGTATATTTCTAATTGATAGAAATTGTGTAATTAACTGAACTGCTTCGGGATTAACAATACAATACAATCTAGAATTAACTTAAAATGTTTTGTTTAAAATCAATTTTTAATCTGTATGGATATTCGGTTCTTTCTTAAACAATAATTCTAAATGAATGACGCTGGTAACAAATCGATCCGTCTGTTTACAATTTTATGTTAAATAAATAAATGCGTTCAGATTAATTAATAATTAATAGTATTTATAAAAACATTAAAGTTATCGTATCTTTTGTAAATATACATTTTATCAGTTATTATTGTCAAAGAATATGGTAATTGCAGATCAAGAAGCACTTGCTGTTTATGAATTAAACTGAAATAATTTTAGTGTCACAGTAATAAGAAAATGTATGTTTCATAGAATAATATTTTTATTAGTGTCAAGTCTCTTTGAAATCATAATTATTCTTATTTTCTACTGATTATTAACACTCGGTATGCCTCATTGATGAGAAATGCCACAAAGAAAAACCGGTGAGGTGTAAATTTTAACTGAAAGTTGCCAAGTAGGTACTGTCGTAAAATTAAGACTAAGTGTCTACTACTCTTCAAATACAGACACAAATTAACACTAACTCTTTTAATTAGTAGTACACTTAAAACAATGCCTCAACTTAGCATTAGGGTTAGGTGTTGGTCCAATTTTATGTGGTGTGACTAGATGTAGTATAGTAATGGTGTGCAACAGTATGAGCAAGAATAACTATTTTCTTTTGCAACAATGAACAACATACCTCACGCACGCACAAATTGGTTAGTAGAGTCAATGTCTAGCATTACTATACCTACTTAAATCTTCCTTCTTGTATAAAGAAATTTACAATAACAAGCTACCAAGTTTTGATGTCAATTTCCATCTTTCTTTAAATTGCCATATTGTTCTTATTAAAAAAGTATCTTATGATTTTTTTAAATTTGTGGATCTAAATTTATTCGGAAGGATTTTAAATGATTATAACAAGAAAGAACATTTATTTTTGACATGCCATCATATGTTTAAACAGACATAGAATATTATTTTTTTTTTCATTAAAATATAACCTCATTTCCTGTATAGGTACATAGTTATGATGATAGGTACTTATACAACTTGTTTAAATAATGTATATTTATGCAATGAGTGAGTTAAATGAACATTTATTCTCGAGAAGATAGTTTTCTTCTAGTGAATAAATTCATTTAACTCACTTGGCGTATGCAATATTTTATCCAATTGTTATTGATATTTAATGTAATTTTATACTATACTTTTTGTACTATAATAACTAATTGTTTATTAGCTGAATTCAGGAGTGATTCATGTCAACATTCAATATTTTTGTCTTGAGTTGTTTGAAAGTAAAGTTTCCGGAAATAATGGAAGAAGATTCAATATTATCAGAAACACAAACGGCTTTACGCAAAGTAAAGGAGATAAGTCCAAGTAACTTTAAGTACATTAATTTTTGCGAATGCCACAACAAATGTCAAGCAAGGGGTGTAAATGAGTAAATAATCATGGCTTATATACAGGCTGTCTCACATAAGAGGGCCACTCCTATGTATCCCGCTTAATATGCGAGACACGTCAAAGATCTTTAAATATTTTTTGTTTCATTTTTGGGGGCCTTTATGCTCGTAAAAACAAATTTGAGATCCATGGCCAATTTTATGAGTAATATCAAAAAAACCTGTAAAGTACCCAAACTTTAAGGCTGTCTAACTTTTTTATTTTAAGAGATAGAGAAAACTTATTAGTAATAAATTGCAAAATTGATACCTTTCACCTGATATAAACAGATTTTTGAAATATCGTATGTAGTTCGCTGCGCCCTCTAGGCGAACAAAATAGAATTCTATCGAAGCAGACTATGGCCACAAAAAATTGCCTGTTTTTTCGTCTTTCATGCTATATACTACATGTCGCCCGTGCCCTCTGTATTTATTACAGTTTTTTTAATTTTAGTATAAAAAATGTACCTAAATATTTTCGTGTTGCTCAAGATAATGTAGAAACTGTTTTAAAGACACCAACTGCAAAAAAATAATTAACGGAATGTACTTTTTTACGCAAAATGCAGATTTTCTTACAGTATTATTATTTTATTTGTTTTCACATTAGAAGCAATTGGGTCTTTAAAATTGTTCTAACACAGTCAATGTAGCTTACACTAAGTGTTGCAAGCTATGAAAACAAATGTTTTTACCCCAGTAATGGCATCAGTAGACAATTTGATTATTCTTGTGATAGGTTATGCAGATGGCGCTTGAAAATTCTTACAGTTTATTGTTATTTAAAAAAATATTTAATTTTGAATAACAATCGTGTTTTCAAATATTGAACAGTATAATATGTTTGTGTTGTGTCTGACGCATCAGAAATTGAGGTGGTTAATTTGAGCATTTCACTTAATTCATTATTACTTGTCTGTATTAATTATAGGTAATAGTATTAGCTGTTGTTATTAATATTTTCGGATTTTCTAGTTTTAAGCTAACCTTTTCTGTTTAAATTTAAATAAAATTTGTTTCAAATTCAGCACTGCTTATGTCAGTATGGAACTAAATCACTGAACTAATTACATTCATGTTTCGAGAATTAAGAGCATCTCAACTCAAACGTAAAATCGCTATGGAGAATTTAAATGAATGTGTTATTCTTTTCCTCAAGTTATAACACATTCAAAATTATAGTTTTTCAAACCACAATGAACTTTAACAATTTTCAAACGAACGGTTAAGTAAAAATTATGACTATCGAGTATACATACTATAACAAGAACAAACAGTTTGTCAAATGGTGATTTTACTGAGGTAATACATTTATTTTCATAGCTTGCAACATTTAGCGTAAGCTACATTGTTTGTGTTAGAATAATTTTAAAGACCCAATTGCTTTTAATGTTAAAACCAATAAAATAATAATTTTATCAGAAAATCTGTATGTTGCATAAAAAGTGCATTCTGTTCATTATTTTTTTGCAGTTGGCGTCTTTAAAACAGGTTCTACATTATCTTGAGCAACACGAAAATATTTAGGTACATTTTTTTAACTAAAATTTAAAAAAACTGTAATAAATACAAAAGATAAGAACAACATGTAGTATATTGCATGAAAGACGAAAAAACAGGCATTTTTTTGTGGCCATAGTCTCCTTCAATAAAAAATTTTTATATCCGGGTAGAGGGCGCAGCGAACTATATACGATATTTCAAAAATCTGTTTACATCAGGTGAAAGATATCAATTTTGCAATCAAAATTTATTACCAAATGTACTACATCGACGATTCTTTTTAACCTATAAAAATAAAAAATGCGCAGTGCAGCGTGTAGGTTTGAATACATCTGAGATGCCACAAAAGAGCAGAGTTTTTTGGAATTAAAAATGCACATGAGTATGCTAGGTACAGTTTTGGAAGATCTTCGGCGACTTTACTTGCTGAAGTAGGTACTGATTTGTCAGTATTAAAAAGACATGGTGAATGGAGCCTTTTTCGGAATTAAAACAAAATTGAAATTTCAAAAAATATATTAGATGAAGGGGCTGCATTTGATACATTTGGGCATTCTGAGGTGGTAATAGCTAGCTAACAAAATGAATGAAATAAAAGATAAGTTACAAGTTTCTTTTTCTGAAAATGAAATCGTTACAAACATTGTTTCTGACGTTTTGGATCAAAAAATTTCAATATTAGTATTAATTATACAGATTAATTATGTATTTTTTGATGTATTTCTGTTTCTTAACTTAATTGCAGTGATTTAAAAATAGTAGTGATTTAAAAAAAATCACAACTGAATAAAATATTATTTGTTACAGTTGTTATGGAGTTAATAAAATCGTGTTAATCTGTCACAAATACATAAAAATAATTATTACACCTTGAGCTATGCAAAAAAATCACATGTTCATGTCTTTACATCGTAGAAAATATAATTTTTATTTTTAAAATAATATCAATGTTTCGTGATATTACAAATGCCTCATACTATTATTTTTGATGGTTAACTTGGAGCAAAATGTATTTTTAATTGTAGAAAAATGTTCTTTCTATTTCATCATAATTGCATACAATTCGATTTATATCTTCTTTTCTGTTGGATTTTTATTACATTTCTTTAACTAATAAAATGCATATATGGTTAAAAATAATCAGATAAGTTGTGTAACATCCTGTATGTAACAAATAGCCGGTCGAATATATTTTTTTACCAGAGGATTTATTAGTTACTTTTTTTTAAATGCCCAGTCAGCTCGTTAACAATTTTGATTTACTCTAATTTCAGAGCTGCCTCTGACAAGAGGAAGTTGCACGTCAAAAGGCCGATGAATGCGTTCATGGTGTGGGCGCAAGCTGCCAGAAGGAAGCTGGCCGATCAATACCCTCAACTTCACAACGCGGAACTGTCTAAAACCTTAGGAAAGTTATGGAGGTAAGAAACATTTTATACATTGTTTTTGTAGATATGCTTTGTAATAACATACATAAAGTTTTTGACGTGGGTAACATTTAAGACTATCCAGATTAAAAAAATATTTACGAAAATTAATTTTTGTTAGCAATATAGTTTGCTTGGGAGGGCTTTTCTCAGAGTAGAGAGATCTAATCACATCTGCTGGAATACAATTGATGGAAATTATTTTCCCTTCACATATTTACAGTACGTTCTTACCTAGAAGATCCCTATAAAATTTAATTCGACTGAATTGTTTGCATATACAATACGATAAGATGTATTTAGCACACGTGGCCGAAAATGTGATATCTTTGGTGTGACGTCACACGCTGTTCCGCGTGGTTTATGTTTCCCTAGATACAGGTGCACGTTACGGTGTTGGTGAAGGTAAAACGGTGTTTTTTGAGTCATAAATAGTGTAAATATGTCATAGGTAATACCCTAATTATTAGTGGTGATGGGGTGAACTTACGGTACTGATAAACGTAACTTATTGCTTCGTTCGCAATATAGATCCACTCGCAAAAATTACGGTGACAATACTATTGGTTACGTCTAGATAGATGGTTTTACTTGAGGTATTTATAAAATTATGCCATCTGATTTCACATTAAATTTGTTTTATTTTGAAAAATATTAAATAAACTTAGTGAATAATGAATATTTAAAATTTATTAATTCTAGTTAAATCGATTTAGTAATTTTTTGTTACTATGTACTACTGATTTCATTACTCCTTAAACATTAAAACAAAATCCTTATTTATTACTTTTACTTATTATGTTTTCAGAATAACATGACGTAAATGGTAGGAGCAAATACAAAACGTGTTATATATTTGGAATCGGAATGAAGCACTGAATACAATAAAAGATAGATAGATAGAATTTATTTAGAGTTCAGATTCATATAACATACAAGATGCCCAAAAACGAGCGTTGAACAAGTCAAATAAACCTAACAACTAGACAATGGTAAAATGAAAAAAATGAGATTAAAATTAATTTAAAACTATATAGATAAATAAAATAGAAAAAAGCTAAAAAAAAGACATAAACCCTGAGTAAACAAATTTCTCATAGATATAACATATTATCAAAAGAGAATACAAATAATATAATTCGTATGACACAGAAAAAAATAACCGTCACACGAAATGTTATGTTACTAGTTTCTGGCGATATAAATACAGTTTAGAAATAATTTATGAAGTCATCATCGAAATATTCACCCACAGTATAATAAGCCTTTTCTATCAAAAGTGTTTTTAATTTTAACTAAACGTTTAGTTATATCAAAGTCAAATATCCTAAAAGCAACTTTCTGAGGCCAGAAATTTTCTTCATAAACCTTTTCTTTTAAATCAAACCTACCTACTTGAAAACATTGGCAATCTTTTCTAATATCATCATATTTTGTTTTTATTCGTTTTACAATCACCTCATCGTCCTGTATTATATTTGCTTTAGTTTCTATGTAACCTTTTATTTTCTCTTCAGTGACATGGTCCTTTACTCGAGACATAAATAACCATATCTTTTTATTGTTTTCTTCTTTCCCTGTAATATCTGTTTCCAAATTTACTGAGTCTGCAGTCCCTACATTTATTTGTTTGCGTTTATTAGTTCGCCTTTTATACTGTTCCGATCTTGAAACATTTGTATTTGCTGATTGTGATTTAGGTCTTAACAATTAATACTTGACTGTATTTTGGTGAGGAGGGATTATTTTGAATTGTTGATTGAGAGTTAGCCTGTATCGTCTATGTTTCAATAGCGATATTACTGGGATCGATGTGTTGATTTTGATTTGTTACCAATGTTTCCCTTTTTGTTCGCGCCTTTGGTATTTATTGCTTCTAATCTCTGTTCCAAAACTCCCACTTTTTGCTGCAACAGTTGTTTGTTCTGAACCAGCAAAAGATTTTTTCTTCCAACTCTTTGATTAAACGTTTCAAAAAATTATTTTCTTGAATTGCCATTTCACTGTCCTTAATGGAAGGTGTTTTTTTGTGTCTTTATTAATTCAGTAGCTTTTTCACAACTAACACAAAACCATTTTTTCCACTTTCAGAGTTACCTTCTTTATTATATAAATGTATTTCTTCAATTGTCAGGTTGGCACCATACCATAGTTTGCATTTTATACATTGAACTTTATATGCATTTGTCCGTATAGGCGCAGTGCACCGAGAGCACACCAGCACGCTTGGACTACTCATGTGTTATTCTGAAATGAAAAAATATAAATTTGCTTGACTCTTAATTTTCTAAACGCCCTGTATACGTTCTGGTAGCTTAATAGATAAATTTAATATATTCTTTACAACTTTACATTTTAATATTTTCGATGAATTCAAACCTACTTACTTATATATTTCGAATTAAACTTATATTAAAAGTTTGTTGCAATGCTTTCTTTCCTCACGCTTCAACGCTCTATACCACATTTTTTTTTTCATTTTTTCACTACACTTTCTGTGCCCATTTCAAAAATCTATTTTACAACTTTATTCAATACCTATTTAAGACAATAATACCTAATAATATCACAAATGACAAATTAACTCCTCTAAACGTATGTACTGCGTTATTCGAAAATGGAAATCGAATGCAGATATAAACTAAAGTACACTCCTGTATTCAGATATACACATGGGTCCATCGTCTGACGTCACACGTCTTCGCTGTGGCGGCGACTGTTTTGTGAGACTAAATTTTTCAATTTTGTGTTTAGGCTTACTTTTCCACGAAATTGTCTAGAAACGGCATTCGATTAAAATAAAACATTCTTTCTTCTATACGTAATTGAAAAAAATATGCATTTTCCCCATTAGAAATCCATGGCCTGCTACGATCTTTCCAGCAGTTTTGTTCCACGTCTCTTAAAGCCTCAAATTCCAAGAATAATTGTTAAATTATCTTTGCTTATAACTTTGCTAGGAAGCCTTGAAATTACTGAAATAGGAAAACATTATTGTAATTTAATCTTCTTAGCGTGTAGATTAAAATATACAAAGGATACATGGAAAATTTGCAACTTGGTAGCTTAAAAATATTCTAATAGAAAGAATTATAAATTTAATTTATTATAACAATAGGTAGGTACCTAATGTATAGGGTAATCATGTGTAGACGTTAGATTCGACTGTATAACTATATTTTAGGAGATATCGTAAAATTTAAATATGCATTTTTATAAAAAAAAACAATCGAGCATTACACTACAGATATTAATCAACTTGGTTTTTTTCTTATGAAATACCCACCTATATTATCATATTTTTGCATTTTCTGCTTTTTCCTGCATTGATATAAACATGTCATGGGTTATCTTTTACTGTTTGCAGAATATTGACGATTAAAAACGAGTATTCCATAATTCAATAATTTTTGTATCATATAAAGAATCCAATTTATGAAGCAAATTAAAGAATGGTTTATAAAAATTGTTCAAATATATTGCCTTGTTTTTTATGTAAAACCTATATCATTTTTTCAAATTATTTAAACAATTATGAATCGTTTTTGAGTGTTGGTTTATGTAATATATAGCTTCTTTCCTTCTATCTTGAATTTCTAAAATAGTGGTTGGTGTGTTTTCATAAACATTATTCTTTAAATAGCCCCACAAACATATGTCAATCGGTGTCAAGTTTGTCACCGGACATCGTATAGTGTCATATTTTTTTAACACTTCTACATAACTATTATTCAAATGTTTCATAACTTCTCTTACAATATGTGGTGAAGAATCACAAGAAAGTGAAGAATCCAAAAATGTTCATGTTCAATGTCCAAAAAAAAGTTGACATTTATATTTCAATAGTGCGATACTCAATTGTTTTTTTTAAATTGATATCCTTGATGTCTCTTTTAAAATAACAAAGTTACAGTCAAATTTACGAGTGATCACCCTGTACTAGATCAACAATAATTATTAACAGAATTAATTTAAGATATTTTTGAAAATTTCTTATATTATTTAATTCTAATTGCGCGCTTTGTCAATTTTTCAACTTTAAAAATATTAATTACTAAATTATGTATATTAATATCACATGTAATGGTATAAATCTGAAAAATTATAAACGTTAACGGTGTTTTAATTTCCAACTAGTAAAAGTACCTGTTTTGTTAAAAATTTTCGTAATGTTTTGTAAAAATTCATGTATGAATACAAAAAAGTTTAAGGGTAACTAATGCTCTCTATTGTTAAACATACATTATTACTTTTTTTAGATTTTCATTACAAAAGAAATAGTACTGCAATTTTGCAACGCTATTTGAAAAATTGTTCGAATTAGATCAGAAGTCCACAGATTTGATTAAGGAATTCTTTCTATTTTAACCTTAGAAATTTCCATTTCCAAGCAGTATCCCATTTTTTTTATAAACTTAATAAAATTCATTATTTTCACTTGACTTGAAAGTTACATCGTTTTAGGACTTTTATTAATGCCTTTATTAACTGCTAAATAAAATTTTGTTCCTTGGATTTGTTTGAAATATGCAATACTTAACAGACTTTATTAATAGATGCATTGGAATTATCAGACATGTCTGCTGCATTGTCAGTCGATTTCAAAATGTTTTCAAAAATGCCGTCGATAATGCTTAATGATTTATTATGTTTTCAAACAATATGTTTCGCAATGCAATCGGTTATGATTAAGTGCATAATGAATTTTGTAAGAGAATTGTTTTTTTTTAATTCAGCCTTAATTCACTTTAATATAAAAGTGAAAGTGTGGATCTAACATACAGAGCGAGAAAAAATAAAAATACCTCAGTTTGTACGACACTCGTAAGCGGTTTTGTATCTAAGGTTCTTTTTATGTAGCTTCTGCATTTTTTCCATACGGAGTATGTTTTGTTTTTACATCACCAGTTAAATCAAATTTTCAAATTATTTTTCTCAAAATTTGGCGGGTAACTTCAACTTCTAGGTATTTTTCATTAAAGAATTCAATTGCTTTGATAAACTTAATCCTGTAAAGTAAGCGCTATTTGAATAAAATTTAAAATCAAAAATCGTAGTTTTAAGTGATGTATGTTACGTCAAAACTAATGTCAAACAATTAATAATAACTGCCTTATACAAATTACTGATATTTTGATTAATTCGTTAGGAATTCTTGAAAGAAATAGTGTACAATGTTGATTACTTAAAAACCGGCATTACAGCATTAACAAAAAGATTGGAGATGGGGGCTCAACTTGGACTTCATGTAGAATCATTTTTGTAATGGTACATACGTACCTACAGATTTTGCTGTGCTCTGAAAATAAATGTTGAATTTATGATTTTGGCGTTTTTGATGGCAACCCCCTGTAATAAATTATGATCTAATATGCAAACTTGTGTATGTGTTTTTCAATAAAGTAACTTTTTTTTAAAGAGAATGGCTTCTTCGAAAGTATTAACAAATAATTAAGAGTCCTAGAACATCCCAAAATGTCGAGTATTCTTAGTCAATGCCGAGCTTTCTTATTTAAGCATAAAATTTAATTCCAAGCAACTTTTCCCTATTACTTTTCCACGTGGCGTAAAGATTTAAGGTACTTTACTCGTCACTGTCTATACATTTTTTATATTTTCAAACACTCTGTATATTAAATTGAACAAATAACTATCTTACCTAGGATTTCAAGACAAGCAAAAAAAGCAAAAAATGTTATGAAGAATAATATTTTGAAATTTTAGATATAGACAGCCCGAGCTGGGGCACCCTGTATATGTAACTTTTAAATAAGAAGTTTATTTGTCAACAACGATTAATAATGTAATAAAAACAGAAAACGAGATAAAAGTTGTTAAAGTTTATAACATACCACTTTCTACTTCAGTGTAATCTCGTTGTTTAAATACTTAATAAAAAATCTATAACTAGAGGATAATTTGTGTTTAGCCTATTTGAAAGTCCCAATGCATTTGTCATTTCCATTTTTGTTTATCTGCCGATGTTTGTTCGGGTGCAGGCAGAATAGATGGAGCAAAGAAAATTGCTGAGAATATCGTTAGAATCCAAGATAAACCAATCTGTGTCACAGATTTATTTTAGTTCCGGAAACTGGGGTTATTATGTCCCTGGAAAACTTCAAATTGCAGTTAGAATTGTTAGTTCAAATCTTTCTGTATAGCGTGGCGTGGCGATATTAAATTTTTTTTTATTCCTGGAATGTCAAAATGCGGTCCGTCTGAGAGATCGTTAAATTTTGAGTAATTTTTGCAATATAAGTAACTTTATATTACAAAATTTACTCACAATTTAACTATCTTTCAGATGGACTGTATACAGAAAGATTTGAACTAACAATTCTAACTGCAATTTGAAGCTATTCTAAAGACCTAACAACCCTAGTTTCCGGAACTAAAATACATCTCTTCATTTTCAAGATATTGGCAGCGGGAATGTTAAATGGCACACCCTGTATATTACGGGATGAGTAAGAAAAAGAATAGGAAAATTATTATGCACGCACAGTATTTAGTTTAATTTAGGATAAAAATGAAACTATCAATGGCTTTGAGCTTTTTGTCAGTTTTTTTTTCAAGCAGTCTACTTTTTACTACAATAGATGAGACAGCAGAGTCTAATTTTATTTTCAGTTATTGTAATTTAACGATTTTTTTCTTGCTTTCCGTTAGATTCTTATTACTTTCTTTTTACAAATTGACTACTTATTTAAAAGTTAAACACCCTGTCTAACAAAATTAGCTCTACCTACATTCACTAATGACATATTTTTAATATTTTCAAAGACATAATATTTAAAATTTACGTTTTGGAACATTACGTTGTTCAGCCTTGAATGCGTCATCATACCGTAGAGCAATGTAACACTTAGTACATCCATTAAAAAAATTAATAAGGATAAATGTTATTAACTATCTGAATGACAGATCTGACACCTGGGAAGATAATAATAAAAGCAATTAACGGTTTTTTTCATTGCCGTGTCATAATATTTATTTACCTGGTATGTATTACTTAAACGGTGGATACGGTACCGGTTTAGAATTTAGAAGAAAAAATAATATATCCGAACATCTAAAATCTTGCCAAGACAAGTCGTTGCACGGTTTCAGGCAATCATTTATTTTTCTAGATATTGCTGGGAGCAATATATAACTGCGTAAGATTAATGTCGGTTATTTAAGTTCTATTTAATGATGCTTAAATTATCTTATAGTATTTGCCAAGTTGTATACGAAGATTTCGAGATAAGTATTATTTTGAACTGCTTTCCTTTCTTACAAGAGCTGTAGTTACAAGATTATTAAATTTTGTGTATATAGCTATAGTAATTTATGAGGATTATTTTGCTATCTCCTTTAGACAGTCTAGACAAAATAAAGGATTAATTCATCATAACACAAAGAAATTGTGTTTTTGCGGTACTGATAGCAAAATTAAAAACTGTCTTGACATACGAAAAAATTTACTATGTACATCTGTTTCCAAAGATATATGACAAGGTTAGTAAAGTAAAGTTTCAAAGTTATTTCTGTGGAAAAGGCCGATATGTCAAGGAAGCTAATCCGACGACGTGGCGACCAGTCCGGAAATTATTCTACCAAGGTGATTTTTACCTTGCTTGAATGAACGAAGCATGTTTGAAATTGTCGTCGAAGCAATACTATGAAGGTATTTCAATTATTTTCAAAGTACACTGTGTTTACATTGTAAAAGAAATGAGAATCATCAATATGTCCAAAAAATTTAAATGTCGATCTCCTCACAAGCGGTTGATTTTTTCGACTTCAGATAAGAATATCAATTTTTAGGTAAATCATCAACCTCAAAGGAAGTGCTATCAAACTTTCAATAAATTAAAGACGAACAAGTTATAATCATTTGAAATTTGAATATTATTTCGTCTATGTATGTGTATCCTGACCTTGTTAGTGGACTTGTCTGTTGGGTTTTCCTCTAAATAAATAAATAAATATATTTTTTTATTTATCCATTTTTAGACGATTTCTTCTTCATGTTGCCAGCATTCTTCAGCTCAGTTTACAATAAGCTTGGTAATTTTACAAAAATATTGGTGCTGGCTGAGATATCCATGGTAGTACAAAGCAATGCTTTCTACATTAAATTTAAAATGCCCTATAAAGTAGCAAGAAAACCCGCAATTGTAAAATGTCTGAAAGGCTAACCTATTTTCTTGCATATCTAATGTTTTTTAATCAGTTCCATCAGTTCCATATTTGCCCCGAAAGTGGCATTTAAAAGAAATTGGAGGGTCAGTGATGACATGGGCTGGAATATTTTCAATGCATTTAAAAACACGCACTCAATTGTCATTTCGAATTTATTATAAATGAACAATATTGCCGTTTTGGTTGAAGATAATCTTCTATTATTTATTTATATTTCCGAAAAACAACCAATTCTAGTTCTTCGTTGTCTTAGCATTACATTTGCCTTCTTTATATCGTTTAACGCAACTACAAACATTCATGACAAAGTACACATATTGCAATGATGAGCTGTATCATTGCTTTGCCAGCAAAAACCTTAACACCTATACATTGTAGCAGTTTATTAATTCAAAGAAGCTAATCAGCTATTAAAGGAAATGTTCAATATACAACAATAATGTGCAAATCCACCACTTATTCTCATTCAAGTGCATGAGATAGCTATGAATGGGATTTATCGTAAACATTGCAGCGGATATAAGATATGAGGCAGCCAAAAGTCAACTCCAAGTCGATCATTGACCGTGAAACAGGACGCATCTGCTTGACTTGGAAGTAACCCTTTCTTGACCCCCTCTATCAATATGGATTTCTTAATAATATACTAAAAATAATACTGATAGATTAGTGCTTGCCTTGGCTATCGGCTTTGCTTCCTCTTTCGTCGATCTTACCGCAAAGAACGCGATAAGGTTTGGAAAATGGTGGACTTATCGCTAGTTAACAACGGGTATTAGAGAACTGAAGCGCATCAAATTGTATTCATAAACAAGTATATACTTAGACTGAGACTGAGTAACAGATTACTACCATGAACACGTAATAAAAGGTTTTTTCTACAAAACTGTTAAAAGTGGGCTTTTTAATTGTCATTTTTGATGTTAAAAATGTCATTTTTTGAGACGCGTGTTAAAAGTAAGTTACTTTTAACACTAGTATTAAAAGTAAATCAAAGTTTATTTAAATTTTGTTTTGAAAATTAATAAAACGTTTTAACAAACACATGAACAACTTTTTATTTTAAATAAGTACAAACCAACATTTTAACTAGTTATTACTAAATAAAATTGTTCTAATTTTACATTTATAGTAAAATTAGAACAATTTTAAATTGTAATTCCCTGCCGAGTCATCATAATTAAGTTGGTTTTACTGTCAACATGTGTGACACATCTATTTTCTGTAGAAATACTACTGGTGGTCTTGCTAGTAGTTGCAGCAGTAGGAAGTATTTGGCACGCAATTTCCTTCTTCTGTTCCAGTGAATTTTCAATGTAGCCTTCAGCTACCGTCGAAGATTTCCATCCTCCATGTCTCTTGATGGTAGTAAGATTTGCACCAGAATCTGCTAACAATGTCGTCGATGAACGACGAAAACAGTGTCCGGTGTAGAGTTGAGGATTTGGTAGATTCAAGAACTCTGCAATGTCGGCAGGCATTTTACCAAACATGTTAATTCCGACTGGATTCTTCACACATTTATTCTTCATATATTTAAGAAAAAGTCGTCTATGGTCAGCGTTGGGTGGCCGGAGTGCCATATACTTTATAAAAAAGTTTAAATAGAATTCACCAACAACACTGAAAGTCCGAGGCACTTTCGTTTTAGTATCTGGTATGGTCACAACATCCGAAGTGCCCAAATATTCGATATTGTCGATGGTCATCTGACACAATTCCTCCCGGCGACACGCCCCGAAGAATCCACTATTGCTGCGACTTTCATCATCAGATACTTTTCGTCTTCTGCTTCTGTGAGAAATTTGTCGATATGTGTCTTCGTCAAAACTTTTGACTTTTTTGCTTGATATCCTTCACCCTTCCGTTTTAAAAAAACAATAAGCTTATAATGTTTGCTTATATCTTGATCTTGCTTTATTTCCATATCCATATCTTGGCTTTTTCCTCAAAATATGCCAGTAAAACGCTTTCGTTACATTTCCCAGGGACCTTTTTAATGTTGCACCATTCCGAAAAGCGTCTATAAGCGATTTCATACTGTTCCGTACTGCAATAATTCCAATGTTGCTCGACTGGCGGCTTCTTCGATTTCAGCAGGGATGAATTCGTTACGCTCATTATCGAGATTATTCATTATACTTATAATATTACTAGAAAATGCTGTCAATATTTTTGCGTTTTTTCCGTAACTAACAACAGCACTGGTTGCTACGAAAATTTTTGGTTCATAAACATTGCGATCTGTGTAGTATTTTTTGATTTATTTATTTTTATTGAGTTTAAAGTTCTTCCGATTGTTTTGTAGAAAAAATAGTGTATGATATACGTGTTAAAAGTGATTTTATTTTGTTCGTGAAGTTGAAAAATCATCATCACTCACAAAATAAAATCTTACTTTTAACACGTATATCATAAATAGCTATTATATAAGTTTTATATTATTTTCAAAATATATATTAACACCTATATTTCACACCTATTTTTCATAAAACTATCCTTATATCTCCGTTATTTAGAATTGAAATGATGATTTTGATAAAGTAAATTTGAATTTAGTCGTAGGCGTTCGGTCTTAAACGAAAAAAGGTATGGGTTTCAAGCAAGCGGAGTTAAAATATCTCTGCTTTAAATTGGAATAACCAAACCTTCTTTGACTATGAGCGTTGAATATACAGTTATTACTCAATGCTATGAGTTCAAGTAAATTGAGGATGAGTCATCCCTAAAATTATTCCAAACCTTTTTTCCGTTAATAGAATTTAAAGAAAATGATAATAACCCTCGCAAAACTTTTTAATCTCGTTAAATTAAAAAAAAAACTAAGGTTTTCAAGAAAAAATGTATTAATTAAAACAGCATTTACTAGTGTTTATTAAAAGAAATCAAAAAGACAGTAGTAGGCTTTGCCCTTAAAATTTGACAGTTAGTAATAAAACTGTAAAATAAAACAAAAATAAAGAAGACATTAAAATAATTTATTTGGAAACTCTGGTCTAAGTTACAACAGCAAATTTTTTTATTAAATTAGGAAGAGTATTTTGCAGAAATTCCTAATAAGTTTCGTCATTTAATCGATTTGGCCAAATAAGTGTTCCAATCAAATACCGGCTCAAACATGTATCTTAAACTTGCTTTGAAAATGTCTAGGAGTTGCATGTAGGAGTTTACATTGGAATATTCATGAAAGTTGCGAACATTTGCAATTCCTCTACGAGTGAAACAAGCCTCATCAGGGAAAATAATTTCCTTATAAAAATTAAGATATTGATGCAAGATAAACTCGCAAAAGATCATTCGTCGTTCCAAATCTTGAGACAATCTGCTCTGCACTTTTTGAATGTGATATGGATGTAGTTTAAGAAGGGAAGAGGACGTTTAAGAATTTAGTGTACAGAAGTTCTTGATAATCCAGTTTCTCAAGATAAACGTTTAGTAGTTCATTTTCAACTGTTTGCCAAATATTTTCTTGTATCTTCATTATACTAGGATGTTCTCGGATATTATTGAAAAACTTTCCTGACTCTCAAACCCGTTTTTTTACTGTTTTAGAAAGGTATTTTAAGCTAATATAAATCAAATCTCCTACAATTCCTATCAATGAAGTCATATGTATGTTCTCTGATACCAAACATCTAGGTATGCTAATGAACAATTCCACAGACAAAGCTCTATTTAATAATTATCTAAAAAAATAATCTAATTTACTCACTCTATAAAAATCTAACTTCACTTTTTTGGCAGTGGGAACACGACAAATTCAACCACAATAGATGAGATCTGACCTATTTCTGCATTTTTAGGATTGCTTCTTCAGGTGGTCTCCTTTAAGTTGAATCAAATATAAAAACTTTTACATAAAAGGTGAACATTTTTCAAGTAGGTATTGTCTTATTTAATTCATTGACAGAATGTCACTTTTTTGTCATTATCGATATTTAACTTCAAATAATTTTAATTTTTATAGTCAGATATTTGATTCAACTTAAAGGAGACCACCTGAAGAAGTAATCCTAAAAATGCAGAAATAGGTCAGATCTCATCTATTGTGGTTGAATTTGTCGTGTTCCCACTGCCAAAAAAGTGAAGTTAGATTTTTATAGAGTGAGTAAATTAGATTATTTTTTTAGGTAATTATTAAATAGAGCTTTGTCTGTGGAATTGTTCATTAGCATACCTAGATGTTTGGTATCAGAGAACGTACATATGACTTCATTGATAGGAATTGTAGGATATTTGATTTATATTAGCTTAAAATACCTTTCTAAAACAGTAAAAAAATGTTACAAAAGCTAATAATAAGGAATATGTGGGTAGATATTGTGGGTGTAATTCAGCGCAGGTTGGGGCTTTTGTCCACTGAGTAGTTAGTTTCACACAATATTATTAATACCTAAAAATATATAAAAATCTCAAACCCGTGTTTCAACATTAGAAAATGTTTCTCAATGGGAAATCACTCGATTTGGAAATATCCTACGATATTCTTCCACACTTCTATAGTTTCCTTCACAGAAATCTAGCACAAGTAACATGTCAAACAAAGTCTCTTAGTGAATTTCCTCAATAGCACTTTTTTCAGAAAATAGATTAAAATTTTAATATTGGGACTGAAAAAATACCCCTGCTCTATTATTTCCAAAAAAAACTATTTTTTACCATAGAATACACTTAAGTAACACCCTGTATGACTATTAAAAATTTGCAAAAATTAAAAATCATTAGTTTCTACCAAGTTGAACAAATGTTATTTCCATTTCGATTTGTTTTATTTGTCAACCCAATTAACTGTGGAATATATGAAATACCTATTTGAAATATACTAAAAGTACAGTGGAATATCAGCATTGTCCTTATCAGGTTTTTAAGAAAGAACACCCGGTCAACAGCAAACACATGCGATAAAATAAATTCACGTGTGCAAATAGATTTAAAAGAAAATAAACAAAGTGGGACGTAACTAACTTTTACCTCTTATCAATTGTAAGAAAAGTAAAACCTCCGGATGTAATGGTATTAAGTCAACAGGAAATTATCCAATAATCACAGTTATCACATGTTAATAAGTGTAGAAGGGCTCCTAGCACTTTTTTATGATTCAGATTTTTTGATAATTCGTGTGATAATTTAAAATGTGAAGGTCGCTTTTTTATGTATTTCCGTTTTTGCTGAAATATAAACGCATAAAGCCTGATACAGAATGCCAGGAATATAAGTGCCTATACTATGAAGGTTTATATATCTGATCAAAACTAACAAAAACAAATCTTATGAAAAAAATGTCTGAAACGAATAGTTTCTTTCTGCAAATACATTTAAAAAATAAAAAATACAACTGCAATAAAATGCAAAATTGTGTTAACAAAGGTTAATTAAAAGCTCTTATTATGATCACCTGCTGCTGTTAACCTAAAAGTATTATTAGATAGTCACAGTAATACTGTGGATAGTATGTTTCGTTTTTTTTTGTACTTACCTAGTGCTTGCTTGATATTTTTGAGTATATATATATAAACAAATTGGCAGTAGGTATGTTTACTATATTTGAAATTATTATGTAAACATCTGACATGAGCGACGTTGTCACATATTAAAGATGTGTTTGGTGTCATAAAAAAATGTTAAGTCAAATATGTTTTGTTTGGTACAATTTATTATACAGTAAAATAAAGGCCATACACCCTGTACATACAAATTATAGATCGTAGAAGTTATTTTCGGTAGTTAGGTACTACTAATTTGTTGTGTATAAAAATTATACGTCAAAAATCCCAATAAAATTAATATAGTCTTGTCTTTATTGTTATTACCAATTTATGATAAATTTTGATTAAAATTGAAGTAATAGGTTATTTATACCTACATTTATTATTTCTATGACGCTGGTAATGCTATAGGTATAAATATTTATAGGAATACTTACTGAGTGAAAAAATTAACTTAATACCCTAGAAACAAAGGCTGAATGACATATCTCTATATATTTTTCAGTAAATGGTCAGTCAGTTTTGGAAGCACCTTATTATATTACTTTAATTGACTGATAGCGATTTACCTACTGGGTGATGTTTATTGATACAAAAATTTGGTTTGAGGTTTAAAAAAACTTAATTACGTGTAAGTTATCAAAAAATATGGTTTAAAGTGGTCAAAATATAATTAAAATAAACACAAAGCCAGTTACTCCTTCTTACAGTTTTGGTAAGGAATTGTACCTATATAATTTTTCCACTTATCCATACTAGCTTTTGCTAAATATAATAAAACCAACTGAATTATATTTTCCAAATTTATTTCTGTATTAATGATATAGTGCCAAGAACAAACTGTATTATCAACGATGCAATTATTTCCATGACTCAAATTCCACTTCTTAATAACTCTATCTTTAATATGTTCTGGGAAAATTGTGGATATACACTGCAATTTTGTTCTTATTTTGTCTTCAATATCGATGATTATAGGAAAATGGACAAACTATAGACTTAGTAATAAAAGCTTATTGCTTATGCCGTGAATGGCAATTGGCATTATCCATGACAATTACAGACTCCAGAGGAATAAGATCCAACATCTGTGTAAAATACTCTTCGAAAACATCTGCGTTCATGTCTTCATGATAGTCACCTGTATTTTTAGATTCAAATAAAAGTAAACCGCCATCTAGAAAACCACTGACACTACCTATATGTGTCACTATTAATCTTCGCCCTTTACCTAAAGGTGCTTTGAATCCTGTTGAAAGTCCATCCAAAAATGTTTGTCGAAAATTTTTTACATTTTTTATCTTGCCATACTTTTGTTAGAATATATCCCTCGTTGACCCAAGTTTCGTCTAGATAATAAATATTCCTCTCTTCGTCACGGAATTTTCTAATTGATCTTAAGTAGGATCTTCGCCAACAAATAATTTCATCTTTATCGATAAGAACTGACTTCCTGTTCTGCTTTTCCCAGCAAAAATTCAACTCTCGTAAGACGGCCCATAATTTGCTTCTACTGATTTTTGGCAAATCGTTGTCCTCTGAAAGTTCACTTAAAATTTTGTTTAGCGTTGGTATTTCTTTTTTAAAATAAAATGAGTGTACTTTTCTGCGAATGACATTTTTGAAGAAATCATCTATAACGACTTTTGACCTCCCTGTAGATGATTTTGGGGGTTTTACAGTATCTTGTTCATTTTTTGTTTCCTTTAAAAGTCTGTAGATAGTCGATTTTCCAATCCCTGTCATTTTGGAACACTTTTCCACGATGTCGTCAACACTGTCGGTAGGATTTTGGTGTTTCAATGCATTAAATACATTTAATATAATAATCTTCTCATTTTGAGACAGCGCACATCTTTTCACGCGTTTAGCAGGTACGTAATCTGATAAGCTCGACATTTTACCCAAACAATATTATATTCACTGGCACAATAGTCATTAAACACAAGTCGAATTTTACTCTACTGCACTAGCACGTCTTCGTGTATTCAGCTCTAAGACTAGATTGATCTGTTACAATACTAGTGTTAACCGATAATTACCTGAAACGAAATATTACCACGTCCATGGCCGGTTCTTATCTCGGGTTTCTATTACTCTCTTTCATTTCCAAACAGACTATAGTTTATATACCATCCAAAGAACTGTCGATAGTGGTCGATCGGTAGACAATATAAAGTGTGCTGCTATTGCAGTTTTACGTAATAAGTAAAAGATAATGGACGAAATAGGCGAAACAGTGTCAGAACTCTTTCAGTTAAGTGATGATATGTATGTACTCTCATATTTGAACAATACTGCCGTAGAGAAGATACTACTTTAATTAATTTGTATAAAAACTACAACAGACATAATTTACAAATGTCGAAGGTTTAGTCATAGTAGTAAGAAATATCATCTAGACTTAGATATGCAATAAGAAACAACATTCAAGACTGTCGTCTCAACATAGACTCCGTTGGGTGATTCCATCTCACCTAAAACAGGCCGATCTCGAGTTGCATATAA
The DNA here is from genome assembly GCA_037114965.1 of Monochamus alternatus. NCBI lineage: Eukaryota > Metazoa > Arthropoda > Insecta > Coleoptera > Cerambycidae > Monochamus > Monochamus alternatus. The sequence goes on along the minus strand of CM073426.1, from coordinate 24,425,334 downwards.
TTATATCCATAAAAATTATTTTATTCGATCCAATAAGTAAACATAATTGAAGCCTAATGTGCTCCAGATACATAATTCGATTACTCTCCGTTCCGAGAACTGCAGATCCAGCAAACATATGGGCGAAAGATAAACAACTTGAATGACAAATATTTTTAATCTGGATTCGTAATCCGAATGTATGTAATTTCAGACATCCTTCGTCCTTCTAGCTAGCGTTTTATATCGCTTCATTGTGTATTTGTTTCACAAAGGTTTTCGCCGACTCAAAGTCATCAAAATTTTGCGACTCATTCTTTAAACAATTCTTATTAGAACGAATATTTCTTTCGACACTCAGGATATCGACTAGTTTTTATCAAAACTAAGTAAGCCGCGTTTTAATATGAACTTTTTCAGAAAATAAATTTTTCGATACTGATTTCATTTACCTACATAATTTTATCTCTGGGACTATAAATGACTTTTATGGTATTAAGCCTATTATATTTTTTGATCAGTAAGCTTTTTGCATAATTCTTTCGTTTACGATATTTTAACATCTAAATGAAAATTTTTTGGGTGTACAGGGGACTCTTACAAATATATTTTTGTAAAAAAATCAGAAAGGGCAGTTCGAAAGTGATTTAAAATACGCTTCTGCACGATACTGGAAATTAGTCCACTGTAATACCTGATAAGGTGGCAAAGCATGTAATCTGCAACCGGACAAAAAAATGGAAAGAAATACGCAAGGAAAGAAATAAATAACATTTTATAACACCGATTTTATACAGCAAGTTCAACTGCCTTTGCTGCTATTGTTATTAAGGGCGCCGTTTTATATGCAAATTTTCAACGAATTCCATAGCTGTTTGCCGAAACAGTCTAAAAAAATCTGAGTAAATTAGAAAGAATATGTCTTCACTATGTCAATTATATACGTTTTCTCCAGGATACAAAACAATTTCCAGGCCGATAAGTCATTTAGAATAAGAAAGAAGAGCATCATTTTCACCTATTATGTTTTATCATAAAATTTCCTGAATTTTATAAGTCAACTGCACATTAAGAAAATTATATACGACATTATAAATATTATTACATCCCGCAGAATTATTTTAAAAAGCTAGTAACACTTGAATTTATTTAAATTATCAACTATTTTTCACGATGTATAGAACACAGTGATAAGGTACAAATTCACGGTTTTTCATGATCTCTAGAACATTTTCCCTTTAAAAGTTAAGGGAAATAATTCAATTTCAGTATTATATTTTAGTACTACGCTAATAAGAATCTCCTCCTACTTGGAGCACTTTTTGGTGCATCTTTAGATATGATTATTTGTCCTTGAAACGCCAGCCTTAATATATTTAATTTGTGGTTTTAATTAATAAAATAGTTTAACATATCTGATGTTGCAACAAACTTTCAAAGTCCGTCTTATCCAGTTTCTGCAAACTAACACAAATGTTTCTGCTTGTCTGGAACTCGGTAGTTATTGGCAGCAACTATGATATGTTTGCCTAATCATCAATAATATGTATCTACTTCGGTGTAATACACTTCATTTTTAAAATATACGCACAAAAAGGAGTCCAAATGATTTAAAGTCAGGAGATCAGGAATCCCTTCGTACTTAATGCTTGGACACGCCGTACATGGTACGGATATAAGTATATGACACGCCACACTGCTGTAATACGCCGTGGATGTCCTGGACCTACATTTTTTCTACGAATCGGTGTCAAATTTCTCTCGAGTTGCACTACACTTGCACTCACTGCACAGTGCGGTAAAAGTAGCTGCATTTGGCTTTCTGAGAAATCGTTCTTCTAAGGCATTTTCACATCGCCATAAAATAAAACGATATCCATTAACTTCGAGTTGCTATTATACACATAAACCATTTTTGACACTTGTAATGTAACTAATGTAAAGTCTTGCATCACAAAAACGCTTAATACCTACAAAAACTATCGGATTTCAATATTCGGAATCGCCTGGCTAGAGACTACAACTACAATAATTGTTTACGCGGAAGCTATAAAGGTTTTACAAAAAAAAGATACGATGTTGACTCCATTTTTCATCACCCATCTATTCCCAAATTGTTTTAGATAAGTTCTGAATCACAATCAGTGTTGCCAGAACTCTTTTATAAAAGGTAACAGTGGCAAGCGCAAAACAGTACCAAATTCTGAAAAATAATAACAATTTTTTTATGCCTAAAAATTAATATGTTGCCTTTTTCAAGGTAGGCAAAAACTTTTTGCTTTTTTTAAATATTTATTTGTATGGTACTTATGGTAAAATACAAGTTGAAATAAAACTATCACTCATGGAATCCTATGGTTTATCTATAGAGACAATATATTTTCCTTTCTCTGACTTTCTTTCTCTCTCTCGCAATCTCTGCCACTGATCGCTGGTCTCTCTAGTGGGTGGTTTCAATGCCGCCAATTTCAAACTACACCACATTAAAATACAGCCAAAATTAACGAAGTAAAGAGAAAACCACTAAACAGTGAATATTAATAGCTACATCTAACGTCGCCAAGTACTTCAAGCAATGCGCATTTTTTGCGCACGGACGTCACTAAACGACTTGTTTTTGACGTTTAAAAACTACTAACCAAAAAACAGTTTATTTGGGTGTTCTGTAAAATGTTGTAGGACTGAGAAAGTATTTGTTTTATTTCATTAACTAATCATTGTCTGTAAATCTATATTCTTAAAAAAATGTGAAAGGAGCGCAGATGACATTCAGAACACCATGTATATTTAACTCAAAAATCAATTAGATATTCGTGTTTATCTCACAAAAAAAACCTTCTATTCCAAAATTTGAGTACAATTACCCAGCTAATAAAAAAATTATAGTAAAAAAATTAGATAAAAAAAGTAGATACTTTACTAGGTCTAGAATCTTCTAAAGAAGCCATAATTGTAAGGCGAGTTGATTTAAATCACATTATTGTTGTGCAAGGAAGCTAACCTTAAAGTATGGCCTGTATATTATTGCATTTTTGGAAAGCACATGAAATTTTGAATCGAAAACATGTTGCCGATTCCTTAGTTATTTGATATTTTAAATAAATCACAATTGACGAGGTTTGTAAGAATATCTGTAAATGTTTTGTGTTACATTTCGGCATCTAATTTTTTATATATCATGAAATCTTAGGAGTAGCATTATATAGCAGTTCTCAAATATTACATCAAGCGTTCCATTTTTCCGGTTGCATTTTATCAATTTCAATAGGCGAAAACTATATTATTTCAAATAGAACTCCCTAATTTTTTTTGTAGGGGTTAAATTTAATATTGAGATGTTTGCAACGAACGAACGAACACAAGTAATTTTAGATATTTAACAACTGAATAATATAAAGATTGACAAATAACAGGAATGTTATCTCATACCACCTGCGAATATTCACGTAAAACGAATATATAACGGCTGAAAGTGGTCTAACCAATAAATGTTTAGGTACAGAAATCTTTCAAAATACGTATTTTTTTTTAAATTCAATTGGAGATGTAAATATTGTTATAACATAAACTTACATAGTTCTGCATATAAGATTATTCAGTTTTGTTTATAAGTATGTGAACATAATCGTTAACAAATACGTTTTAAAATTTATATTATTTCAGGAGAATTTAAATAGTACAAGTGGATAATCAAAACATCAATAATCTTATTTTCGATATTACTTTTGCTCTATGTATTTTATTTTTCGAGATTTCTGTACTTAAAAAACATAACAAATTTAATCATTGCATTTTACGGCGAGAAATACGGCGATCTTAAAGATGTATCATATTAGTCATGAAACTAAATACTTAGTCAACTAAAAAATTGTAGCGCACGTCAACTAATAATAAATTATGAGAGATTGATTAAATTGTGCAGACGATGCTAAACTCTATTTTAAAATGTTCATCAAAAAGTACTGTATTCATTATATTTAGATCGCCCTTTATTATCGTTATTATTAGTGAACAGTGTTTTTTAGGCTTTCACGGCCGGTACCATTATTTGATATAGGTATAGTAATTTTCCGAATTATTATACCGTGACCTCGGTAACTGGTAACTGCCAGTAACAGAATTAAAGTGCACACTAATGCGTACTAAGTGCACTATAATTATTCAGGGCTGGAGATTTAATTTTCAGTTATTCATAATATTTCAGCAAAGGCAACAGATATCTTGAATTTTTTTGGTTTATATTTTAACGGCTGTCAAAGGGCGCAACTTTTTTTTAATTTGAGCCACCCTGCCTATAAAACTGAACTTTTTATTTTAGATTTACCAGCATATCTACTAAAAATATACATATATTTAATTTGTTAAAAAATATATCTAATGTTTTAGCAATTAAATCATAGAACTAAGTTTTTTTTTTACTAATTTTGTTTGTTTTGTTTTGTTGCTCTGTATGTTTATTTAAGTAAAGTACCTTATATTAAAATATAGAATATATCTCTAAATTATCTGAACGCAGTGAAGAAATATTTGTTGTAAAATTATGCTGGAAGAGGGAGTCACGTTTGACATGAAAAAATAAATAACCAAAAATTTACCACTATCAGCAATGAAAAAAAATCCTACCTTGGACTACACATAAATTAACATGGTTATGATTATAAAGGTAGCATTTTACACATTTCTTATGCCAGTTTGTCAAATATATTTAGTTACCTACAATTTGACAAAATTGACTTTGTCCCTAAGAGACATTTTAATGGTTTTTAGGCTTTCACGGCCGATGCTATCATTTTATACATGGTGATTTTCCGGGTTGTTATGCCGTGACCTCAGTAACTGGGTGCTGCCAGAAACAGAATTAAAATGCACATCCCCGGCTTTAATCGATATTATTTTACCTAACCTAGTTGTTTTCGGGCTAGGTTCTGTGGGAACAAACCCCCTATCGGTGTCTCTAGGCCTGCCCATATATTGATTTCAGCTCCTATTGTTGGTATTACGACTCCTACAGTCGGAGCAGTTCCTCGGATAATGGTAGTCCTCCGAGGGGAAACGTTTCGCCGTTCTTCATTATCGGCATCTTCAGTGGCGACTTGGCAAAAGCTTCGTCGCGACTGAGGAGTCGTTGCTCAGTTATCCGAGGAACGGTTCCGACCGGAAAAAAATCTTGGCTAAGGCCAGGGATGTGCACTTTAATTCTGTTTCTGGCAGTGACCAATTACCGAGGTCACGGCATTACAATTCGGAAAATCACTATGTATAAGACGTTTTATTGGCTGTTGCTAAGCGATTTAATTAAACCTGGTTTAAAGTTCCTTTGATAAACCGATCATTAGACCAAGCCGAGTAATGTCTTAATTTTCTAAAACACCCTATGTAATGTCTACATATTTTGATAATAATGAATAACATATAACATATAATAACTTAATTTTCTACAAAATTTTAATGAATGTGTAGTAAATAATTTTTTTCATAAATTTGATTAATTTTGCACATATGCTGGATCCAACAATTATTATTGTTCTACGGTCAACATGGATTGGCAAATAAAACTTTTTGGCTCGCGTAACAGGCAAGATTGTTAAGCTATGAAATAATTTCCTACAATGTAAAGGGGGCTTAAAATAAGTTCAAAGAAAATCACGATGTAATATTAATATTTTACACATTATACAAGAAGTAAGTTCAGTTTAGTTATCATCTTGCTGGAAAGGAAAATAGTATATCAGAGTCGAATTTAGTTTACAGTAATAAATATGTCACTATAATAGCGACGCTTAAATAAAGTAACGAGTAACTGATGGTTTGACCTTAAACTTATATTTGTCATTTGCATTTTGTTTGGGCATTCAATATTAACTATTCCAATTCCTCGTCACTTAAATTTTGATAATGCATTATCTAAAAGCATTTAAACTTGGGTATATTTCTACTGCTATAAACAAAATTTTACAACATACCTGCTATTTACCATTCTTCCTTCCATAGTTCTTTCATTCCAACATTCAACTTGAAATAATTACATTTTTAGTCTATAATATTAAGTTAGGATTCATTCTGAATTAGATAGAGATTGCTGTTTCGAACCACGGTAGAGATCGGTTGTCTGTTATTTTTTAACTGCTAAATAATAGAGCAGTATCAACTGCTACGGGTCCTTTAAATTAACTGCTATTTTTTAGCAGTACATATTTCTCATCACCACGATCGTCTGGGTTGCAGTGCCAGGCCACAGCTTATTCTGGGTGCCATCCTTTGTAGTTTGTGATCCCAGTGACTTTAGGTCCATATTCGCGTTTTGTATCTGGTTTCTCTCTCACTCACAATAGCGGGATGAAGCTCTAGCTGCACTGAAGGCTTCTCTCTCTCTCTTCTGACTGCTGCCGAATTAGCAAACAATTATATTATGTTTAACGCCAAGATAACTAGCTGGCAATGAATAAGCTGCGGCTAGGCCATAAAATTATAATTTTAACCCGCTTGCTACTGCTGCGTATAATTTAGCAATTAAAAAATAGCAGACTGATAACCACAAACTCAAACCATCAGAAACGTTATGTAGGTACCAAAACGAAACGTGTTAAGATTCAGAACAACTGCTATTGAAATAACAGTTATTTTTAACTGTTAAATAAAAATAGGAGTAGCAACATTGCAGCTATACAAGACCCGTCACTACTCCATGAGATCACCTCCACGAGAATGGCTAATAATAAGGACTTAAAGCGTGATTTTAGATATACAAACTGAAGTATTTTCTAAAATAAATTCACAGATTTAACGGGATGAAAAGTATTTATCGTAGTACTTACAAGTTTTATATTTTTAGACATAAAACGACTTAATCTTTTTCCTCATAATCACTGATTATTTTTACTACCTCTAAATAGTTTATAGACACGTTGACCTGTATGAAGTGAAATATTTCTTTGTCATAAATGTTATGAATTATAAAAGTGTTAACTGAAGAATTTGATTTGTTGTCATAAATGACACTTTGGTCAGACTATAAATAAGGCGCGGTTTATAAGGGACTTCAGGCGGTATTGAAAAAAATTGTTTGTGATATATTTTTAGAGCCTATAGCCCAAAATGAATAAAAAACAACCTCCTTTTATGGATTAAGAAGAATTTTATCTTCATTGAAGTATTTCTTTTTATCTAAGACATTTTGAATTTGGTAAATCTCCACGGATGATGGGTCAGTGAACCCGAAACAGCCTCAATAGTCATGTTTTGGAGAGGTGCTTTTTTACATAAATTTGATATTTTATTTATATACTTTCACTGTTCTATAACATATATTCATTTCACTGTTAACTTTAGACGATCTGTAGTTATATTTATTAAAGATCTTAAAGAAATAAAGGTTATCTTTCATTTCTTTAGTTTCCTTGAAGTAAATAATGTTTCTTATAACTTCAATGTAGTTGAATCTAAAGAAAAATTTGTTTTGTCGATTAATGAAAATGTTTCAATTTTCTTGTAAAACGTTTCCATTTCGAAAATTAATTTTCATTAACCATTTCGAAAATTTCAAATTATAATTAGTTTCCAACTATATTGGGCGTATCTAAAGATAGTCTTAAATTTTTTTCAACTTGTTAACGTCGCAGTATATTATTTTGGTTACCATAGAAAGCTTACTCTATCAGACATATATAGGTATTTATTGTACTCTTATTTACCTTGCCATTGCAACTAATAGCATTTTTTAATTTCCTCTAAATTATACTTCTTCTCTCAGATATATTTTCAGTAATACAGCGTACCGTTTTTCTTTTCAATCAATTATTACAAACTATTAGTATAAGATGATTTATTTATAATACCTAGCATTATTCATTCTTGCTTAGCTACACTGTACAATGCGCATGTCATCAAATTTTAGGACAACTTGAAACATCTTGTTCTATTAGTAAAATTGTGGAAGAAAGTTTTTGTAGAATTACTTTCCTTGCCATTTAAAGCTAGAAGGAACTGGAATGAAAGCAACCTCATAAACTTTCAGTGACTTAATCTATTTTACTCTCTCAAGTCAATAAAATCATCGCAAGTAGAGCTGGGCAAAATCATAATTTGTACCGCTATATCTTTGGCGCTTTAGTTGTTTATTCAAAAAAATAATATGTGCCATTTTTGGTGCCATACTGATAGAAAAAGAACCAAAAATATAAAAATGGGAACTAGGAAATTATGAAGTCCTGATTATAAAACAATTCCGAATTTCAATCGAAGCAATTTCAGAAAATTTTGCTATAAGTTTGGGATCTGTCGATGCTGGGTTACAGCAATATTTATTTGCCTTGCCTGAGGATGACACTTTGCGCAATACAGATAAAATGGTCTTCTCTTATAAATATTAAAAAAGTTTAACAACAATCCTCCAATTTTTCTACTATAAAGAACTTTTACTTATTGAATTTAAAGAGGTTGGAGGAATATCGATTAATTATTCACAGTTTTTTATATTAATTTTAAAATAAATTGCCAATGTTGGAAAAAATAATACCGACTATCAGAGAAAACTAAATTTCTTCTAAAATTGGCAAGGAAACATTTAAGAAAGTTTCAGTAAGGGCTGGTCGATAAAAAGCTGTTTGTTTATGGATAAATATGATATGATATATGTTGATGAAGAATAAATTATTTACATAGAATTAAACACGAAGGATACATGGAAGAATATGACAACATGGAAATGTCAACAATACATACGACACTCAGCAATAGAGCTTTGATATGCTGCTTTAAAATGCAAGAGTTGCCGTCAACTAAGGATTTTAAAAGCATGATCAAAATATGACGATTTCTGTTAATTTACATACCTATTCAGTAAATTGTGTTATGTACTCTCATATTATTCAACATAAATATTACATACTGGCCCATTAATGTTATTATGTGAGCGCTCATTATTCATGATGCAAAATTCATTCACATTTGGAATACATACACGCTTTATGTTCGTGAACACAAGATATTCGAATACTACCCTGCGCTTGCCCGAGGACGTTTTTTCAATGAACTTGTTTACACGCTGTTAACATCAGATATCGTCCTGGTTATCATCAGAAACCCATGCCAGTCGGATAAATTGTTCGGTACGATACCTTGGTATGCAAAACAATAACAATGAGAAGCCATCATCTTATTTAATATTGGGTATTGCTAAATTAAGCTTAATTTAAAAAAAAATTAAGTTTTAATAATGGCTTATGCATATTCAAATCCTAGCCCATATGGTTTACATTTATGGTACTAAGTCTAAGCCAGTGTAGGTACTAGAAAGATCGCTGCAAATCTTAATATGGATAATAAATTAGTTTGGTCCATTCTGAAACATCAATAGTTATACCCATATCACATGCAAAGAGTTTAAGCCTTACTGCTGCAAGACTATCCTGCTCGCCTACAATTTTGCCAAGTTTTGCAAAAAAGTCAACAAAATGTTGACTTTACCGCTGGCATATTGTTTACCGACGAAGCTAATTTTTCCAGAGATGCTATAATGTACTTTGGCCTGATGAAAACCCTAGTGCCATAATGAAATCTCGATTTCAACATCAGTTTGTGCACGACAGAGCTCCTTCACATTTTAATGTGGGCCACCCAGATTATCCGATATGAACCCTATTGCTTTTTTTTTGTTTGATGACATCTCAAAACATTAGTATGCAAGGTTCACATTGAACCTGAGGAGCATTTGCGTCAACAAATTATAGCTGGTTGTGATGTAAGAGCTACTCCAGTATGTATTTTGGCTGAAGGTCGCCGTTTTCAACATTTGTTATAATAAATCATCGTAAGTAAGTAAGTAAGGATTGTGAGTTAACAGCACTTTTCTTTTCCTTTTGAATTTTAAAAAATAGATTCACATTTATCAATTTTAAATTCATAGTAAAGTAATTCCATTGTTAATTAATTATTTCATGATTATTTTAAGTGATGTAATGAGTATCGTAAAATTACACTTGATCAAATAAGATAATACAATGCGGTTTAAAAATTAAAAATTATTTTCTTTATTATTTTTTTTTTAATTTTTTACACGCTACCGATAGAGATTTAATGAAATTTCAAAATGAAAGTTGGAAAAACTGTTTTAAGAGAGTGTCATTATTATTGCAAATTCAGTAAATTGTGTTATGAACTCATATAATTAAACTAAAGTACTGTCTTCATGTAATTATGAGACCACGGATTATTTATGAAACAAAATTCAGATTCATATTTTGAATACATAAATGCTTTATGTTCATATATAAACGCTTTATGTTCGTGAACACAAGATATTCGAATACTACTCTGCGCTTGTCCGACGACGTTTTTTCAATGAACTTGTTTACATGCTGTTAACATCAGATATCGTCCTGGTTATCATCAGAAACCCATGCCAATCGGATAAATTTTTCGGTACGATACCTTGGTCGCGCCGACAGTCTCCTGCGAGGAGCATGTACCGGTGCCGGCGTGTGTGCCCGCAATCGGGCCAGCAGGACGCGGCAGGAGGTGCGCTCAAAGCAGCCGCCGCTGCTGCGTAATGTGGCGCGGATATTAATTTGGCCGATCGTCGCCGCGATAGTCGCATGCCCATGCCAGCCATCGGCGTTGCCGGCCCATTAGGGACCATGACTGGGGCGGTCCCGCTGGCCATATGTTTCGACGTTCCTAATGCCAAAATTATTTCGGGGTATCAACGTTGGCGCGACGGTTTCAGGCTTTCGCGAAGCATTGTTTGTGATCGGTATCGTAGGATTAAACAAACGTATAGACTGGACGTCCTAGAGTGCGTTCATCTACAGTTTATGCCTAATTTGTTACAGTATATTACATAACGAGCGTGGAAAGTAGTGTATAAGATACCAGTGTGACAATTCACGTAAATCACACGAGTGTATTAATGCTCTTTCCAGCAAATTATGTAGAATATTTTCCGGCAACGTAAGAAAAAAAAGAAAAACATTACTAAATATTTTATTTTTCTAAAAACAAATTAATAACAATTTTTAATAAGAAGCTGTATGGAAATTATTATAAATAATATTATACCGGGTGTCCGGAAATGATGAGCAAAAAATTTAGGGTATAATTCTAGACCGAAAATAAATGCTACCTCTTTCTATACCATTCTTTCCAAAACTGATTATTAATGGAGTTACAGGGTGTTAAAGTTAAAATTTTATTTTCGAAATTTGTAAATAACTTCTTAAGAAATCCAAATATTTACATAAAATTTGTAAATCGGAGGATTTAGCGGACGAGAAATATTCAATATTCAAATATGTTTCTAATTTTGACGTCACTAGTAGAGGGCGCCACTTGTGGCACACCATATTTCTTTTAAATGGCAGAACTTTCTTGCATCTTAATGTATCCATCTGACTATCGAAACAATCGATTCTCCTACCTGTTTTATTTGAAAAAGGTATATCTTGCTGAAGTCGGTAGGCGTAACTGTTTTTGAAATAATCCTATTTGAAATGCTCACTGCACAGAGTAAAAACTGTTTTGGTTTCAGGTAAAGTGCCTTTTCTGCTGAAAATACAGCAAAATGTTACTTTAAAAAGTTGTTCAGAATCGTAAATCATGGAGACGTGCAAAATTTCAAGAAGATTGGCGAGGTTTGATGAAACGATTTTTCAACAAAGCACAGATTTTATCAAAGCAAGCCGATTTTTTAAAAACTTTGCACATCTCCATAATTTACCGTTCTGAACAACTTTTTCAAGTAACATTTTGCTGTATTTTCAGTGGAAAAGGCATTTTAACTGAAACGATAAAAGTTTTCAATCGGTGCTCTGAATATTTCAAATAAGATTATTTCGAAAACTGTTACTCCTAACGACTTTAATAAGGTATACCTTTTTCAGATATAATAGGTAGGAGAATCGGTTGTTGCAATATTCTAATGGATATACTAAGCAGCAAAAGTGTTCTGTCATTTAAAAGAAACATGATGTGCCATAAGTGGCGCCCTCTACTAGTGACGACAAAATTAGAAGCATATTTGAATTTCTCGTCCGCAAAAACCCCAGATCTACAAATTTTATGTAAATAGTTAGATTTTTAAAGAAGTTATTTAAAAATATCGAAAATAAAATTTTAAATTTAACACCTTGTATCTCCGTTAATAATCAGTTTTGGAAAAAATGTTATAGAAAGAGGGAGCATTTATTTTCGGTTTAAAATTATACCCTAAATTTTTTGCCCATTATTTCCGGACACTCTGTATACATTAAAACAATTTATTTAGATTTTTCGCCATAAAAAATATTTGAATCGCTTATTTCAAAAACAAACTAAGTCACATTTTGGCAATTTGGAGTTTATTACACCAACATGCATTTTTGGGGTTACACACAATTTAATGCAGAAACAACACAAGTTCCATAAGCATCGTTGGTTTTATAACGGTTTAAAATGTTGTTTATACTAAATTTTCGTAAGTATTATAAAATTTAATAACTGGTCATTACTTTCAAAACAAGAAATTTTCCTGTGGAAATGCCAATTCAAAAGGTATATAAGAACCCAATGTCAATATTACAGGCTAAAAAAGAAAATTTAAAAACTTTGTATTCAAACCATTTTGCAAAAATATTATTCAAACATCGAGAACTAAGAAAACATTTAAGGAAGCTACAAAATAAGCTGTATTTTATTAAATTAGTTCGATAATAGAAAGTTTTATTTTGAAACCTGTCCATTTTTATATTTTTATTTAAAAAGTTTAATAAATATTTATAATGCTTTTGTTTGATAGATTCTTACTTTATTGGCAAATTTTCAAACTCATGCTCCAGTTTTACTCAAAACGTTCAAATAAACTTCCAAACGTTTTTTTCCCCTTCTGAAAACTGTCAAAATGTAACTTAAATTCTTTCTGAAATAAACGATTCATTTATAGTAATTGTGTTGTTGTTGCAATAAGAAAAACGTATAGAATGAGACAATGCATGTGTGTGTGTGGGATAATAATTGTTCTTAAACTAACCGTACAGTTTCTGTTTCACTTGGAATACACAGTTCTGTTTTTGATGTGTCGGAAGTTGGCAGTGTATTTATCGCATTCAAAATTTTATTTGAAATGTTCATTTTATTTGTTATAGATTCATCAATGTAGGTTTCTTACATAGCGTTCATTTTCATCCCCCATGTCGTTTAAGTGTAGCTATGTCACCACTTGCATCCACAAGAGCTGAAGCTGATGATCTCCGAAAGTAAATCCGTAAATAATTCAGAATCTTTAAATTTAAATAAGTGGCTATATGTATATTTCCAAATTTTATGTCGCCTACCAGTTGGTGGTGCATTTTCCTTTCTGTTAGTGTAAGAAAAAAAACGGATTTTTCTATAACAGTTGGTCTAAGATTAGTATATTTCTTAAAAGAATCGTCGACTGCGGCCGTTAACGTGAGCGCTCTTGATTATATTGTTTCAGTATCCGGTATTTTAATAAGAGTTGCCGATACTAGGCTTATTATATTTTGTACTTTAAGTAAAGATAACTCTTACTTTCGGCAAGTTCGCGAAATACCAATAGTTTAAGATACTTTATTAAACAAATGCTGACTGTCAGAAGCTTCACGAAGAAAGTTGTTAATTTGCTCATGGTATGGATTTTGGTATGTCGCCGTCATACATGTCAAGCGAAACTTGAAGAATCAACACTTGATATAAAATAGCGACAAATGCAACGGTTCGTGCAGGTGCAAAAATTATTTCCAGTTAAACGAACTGAGAAAAAATGGGATAGACAGCGTAACACCGCCATTTTTGGATAAGAAATTGGATCCTCAGAAAAAATCATTATGATCTTTCAGCACAGTCATAATTATGATACATTCTATAAATTTTACCATACTCTCTGACCATTTTAATGTCATTTTGTTGTCCTAAGTCTTTGTAAAATTAATAAGCAGATTATAATCACCAGGATTGGTTAATTCAAGTCTACTGACAAATGTTCACATGCTTTAAACACTTGTCTGAAAATCATTCATAACTTGAACAATAAAGTTTGAAGGGGTCAATCGTTTGTGGGATCAAGTTAACTTGACCGACAAAATTTGAAATATGTTTTCACAGCAATTTTCTTTCGATTTTCGTTGACACAAAAGTTGATCAAATAGTTGGTTATCTTGACCTCATGATATATGCTTAGTACTCTGTAGTATATTGGGTCCATAAGCTGTTTAATTTTTTCAGGTAACTAACTTACATAAGCCATTAAAACATTAAAAAAAAACTGAATAATTAAACTGTTGAAGGTGGAGTACAACCTATGGAATCATGACTACTGCAATCCATATCTATTTTATTTTTAAATAAAGTGTGATTGGATGAAAACTGTCAATCATTTTAGTTTAGCATCATAATATGCAGTGGCTACTCGTGGAAATAGGCATCAAGTAATTTCCACATAATCGTAAGAAACTAAGATATAAGTATAAGAGTTTTTTATAATTTTATCTTGTATCGGTATGTCAATTTAGAAGTATTATCAAGAAAAACACAAAAATATTTTTTATAATATTTTTAATATAAGTGTTTCGTATAAAACGATGCCCTCTTGGGCATCAATGACACGATCGATCTTTTTGCGCATACCCAATACACTAACAGCATGTTTCAGCAGTGGCATTGTAATAATAATTTCACATTGCTTAATTTAAATTAACTCTTCATTGCACCAATACTACCAACACAAGTTTTTACCAGAGTCTGTATCACATTATAGGCAGAAAAATCATTTACCTGTTATGTTTCATCATACAGAGAAAATTATATAGGGCATTATAAACATTAGGGGACATCCCACAGAATTCTTTTAAAAAACTAGTAATAATCGAATTGATATAAAGTAATTTTCATAGTTTAACTACAAAGCAAAAAGGTACAGTTCACGGTCTTTCAATGTTCTCGTGTGCATTTTTCCTTCAAAAAATCATTTAATTTCACCATTATAGTTTGTCTTTAAGTCTAATATAGTGCGTTTATTCTTACAATTTTTTTTGTCTAACGAAGTTAAGATAAGAAATCAACTAAACTAGGTAGACTAATAATAAAAGATACTTTTTTACAAGATATAACTTCTTTTTTGTCATTTCCTCGACAAATCCAGGGTTTTACATTCCAAATTCGATATAAATTGCTGAACTGATTGGGAAACAATATAGAAAAATTCATATCTCGTAGACTATGGCACTATCTTGAATTACAACCAAGTGTGTTAGACAAATGTTATACATATTAACTAAAAATAATCCTAAATAGGTTTTAATTTTTGTGCATTCTTATTACATCAAGTATTCTAAGTATTCTGAAGCTGATGAAGGTAAAATTTTGCAGCAATATACCTAAGGGGAAAGTATACCAGTACACATTGACTTATATCGGTACAATCGTTGATGGTAATGATATATCCTGTATGGTAATTTAAAAAATATTATTATTCCTTTTATCGATTTGCATATATATGCCAGTAAATACCGTGAAAATAATGAAAACTGCCAAACTGATTGATTCATGACACACACACCCAGTACCAAAATAATTTCGAGATATTTGCATTAGCACGCCCATTGCTTTTATGAGGCCGCTTTGAGAATATAGGAAAAATTACCCATTTGACAAGGACGTACCGTCCTCCAACGAATGTGAAAAGTAAGTGTTATAAATTTAGTAATGATTTAATTGTCAAGGAGATTGAATATATTATGTAAAAAATTGCAGTTGGATACTGTTCCCATATGCCATTAGCATCGGTTGATAAAAAGATTGAAAATCAAATCAAATTAATCAAACTTATTCCTATGCTTGAAGGTTCTCTATGGCAGTCATACAATATTTTTAATATATTAACCGTTTTAAAAGTCATGGCGATTTTTAATATATGATAAATTTGTTTATTTTGCATCATTTGTAACAAGAGTTAAACCCACTAAGAATATATTATTATTATCAAACAAAAAAAGTTTCTATTAACTCCAAGAAGTCACTACTTCTCATTATCTAAGATCTATGTAGTACTGACAAAGTCAAATCAGTTTCTTTTTTATACAGTATGAGCCAAAAGTATGGAATAAATTTAATTTTTTAATAAAAACGAAACAATTATTTTTTGGGAAAAATTCTCGAACAGGTCGATTTTTAATTTAAAAATCGATTTTTTTTTAAATGGCAACACCATATTCTTTTCCTTGATTCTGAAAGTTCGTTTAATTCTCTATGAGACAGTACTAAAATTTTGCCCTCTTACACAGGAAAGTTTTCGAGTAAATGACTATTGAATGCTAAAAAACGTAAATCAATTAAAATAAAGCAAAAACGTTATCAAGTTTAATTTTTCGAATTCCATAGTTCTTTTATGATTCACGTAGGTGAAAATCTTTGCAAAGTGTCATTGTCACACCGACTTTCTAATAAGTATTGTAAGCGACATAGAAATTATTATTCAATTTAAAGTATTATGGCATATTTTACTATTACTCAAAGAATTGAAATTTTAATTCTTATCGGTTGCGGGAATATGACTAGAACTCAGCGCAGGAAGTTTGCGATTTATTTAATGAAAAATATCCAGATCGCCCTATCAGCCAATCAACATTCAGTAAAGTAGAGTCTAAATTTAGAGAAACTGACTATGATTGTAAATATTCCAAAACCTGGACGTCCAAGCATTAATGAAAATCAGAAACAGAAAATTTTGATAAGTATGGTGGATAATCCTCATAATTCTTCACGATTGGTTGCATTAAACAATGATACTAGTCAGAGCACAGTGCTGCGTATCTTGAGGAAGGAAAAATATCATCCCTACAAAATTCAACTTGTGCAGGAACTCAATGAAGATGATCTCGATCGCCGCTTACACTTTTGCGAAATTCTAATGGATTTATATCAAGGAAATAGAAATTTACACCGGCAAATACTTTTTTCAGATGAGGCCACATTTTGTTTGAATGGTACAGTAAACCGTCAAACTTGCAGATATTGGAGTTGGGAAAATCCTCATTGGATGGCAGAGACACATACCCAACACCCTCAGAAATTAAATGTGTGGGCTGGAATAGTTGACGACAGAATAGTAGGGCCTTTCTTCTTTGAAGGAACCCTTACAGGACAAAGATATTTAGAGTTTCTAGAAAATGACCTTGTTCCAGCCCTTGCAGTAATTTTTCCTAACGATAATGACCCTGACATTCCTGACGATACCATATGGTTTCAGCAAGACGGTGCACCTCCGCACTATGCGCGCCCTGTACGAGATTTTTTGGACAACTGTTTTCCTGGGAGGTGGATCGACAGACGCGGACTGATAGAATGGCCTGCATGATCGCCAGATCTTACATCTCTTGACTATTTTTTATGGGGATACTTGAAGTCAAAAGTGTACATTAATAAACCACGTAATTTAGAAGAACTTCAAAATCGCATTCGGGACGAAATACGCAGAGTTACCCCAGAAATCATTCATAATGTGCAAGAAGAATTTCTTCACAGACTTGCGCATTGTCAAGAAGTTGGTGGATGGTAATTCGAACATTTAATTTAAGTATAAAATTTAATCAATTGTATTTTATTTTACATACCTCAGAATTGTTACTTTTTTATGGACAAAATTTACGTTTTCTAACATTCAATCGTCATTTACTCGAAAACTTTCCTATGTAAGAGGGCAAAATTTTAGTACTGTCTGATAGAGAATTAAACGATCTTTCAGAATCAAGGAAAAAAATATGGTGTTGCCATTAAAACAAAATCGATGACGTCATTACTCGAAAACAAATGACATTTGAAAATCGCATTTTACGCTAAAATATGTATTTTTAAAATTAAAAATCGACCTGTTCGAGGATTTTTCCCAAAAAATAATTGTTTCGTTTTTAATGAATTTATTCCATACTTTTGGCGCATACTGTATAATCAAACTTTTGAAGCCAGTGGTTGCACTAAGTGCAATGTTTTCTTCTATTCGTGTTAAGTTATAACGTATAGTATAAGTGGTAGATTTCCAATTAATACTGACAGCATCTTTAAATTATGAATGAACATCCAATTTGCCTAATTCTTTGGATATACAGGGTGTTTCAAAAAGACATAACAGTATGGCTAGGGCTGATAGAAAAATAATATTGGGGTTTGCTTAATAAATATATGTCCTAAAGTCATTAATTTTTTGAGATACAGGGCGTGTACGATAATTTTACAAAGATTTTAAATGTAATTTTTTTAAACAGCGACAGATTCAATTAAAATTTGGTATGTTTTTATTAGTGCCGAACACGCTGGTGTTATTAGTTTTTTGTGCAACCTAGATGGCGCTAGATCCAAATAAATGCGCTGACATTTTACCCTCTAACTTTTTTAAGTCGGGTTTTTTCATTCTAAGCCTTATATTATGTAAAATTTTATTTTACACAAAAAAGACGCTCTTAGTAGATTTGTTAAAAATGCACCAAGAGGCAGCTGCCAAATAGAAAAACATTATTGGGAGTAGAAAAGTGTGATGTTAAACCTCAAGAAAATAATTCCGGTAGGCCTACATCTGCTAGAACTGATCAAAAAGAGCAACATATTTTAAATTTGATCTCAGAAGAGCCAACCATTAATGTAATCAAAATTTCTTTACAGATAAATACGACATCTTCTAGCGTGTGGAGAATACCAAAAGACAGAAATTGCATCTATACGAGGTGTGGCAATTAAATTCCGGGAATTTGTCAATGAAAAAACAAGCAAATTAAATTTCGCCAAAATTGTATTATCGACCTTCACAATAGTCTCCCTCTAACTCTACACAATGATTCCAATATTGCTCCCACGATTGGAAGCACCCTTGGTAATCCTCTGCAGTTAATCCGTTGAGCAACACGGTTACAGCTTCTTTAACCTCCTGTACGCCGCCATGATGAGTTCCCTTGAGGTGCGACTTCATCTTGGGGAATAAAAAAAAATCACAGAGGGCAATATCGGGGCTATAGTGTGAGTGCGGCAACATTGTAATGCTTTTTTGCCAAAAAATCTTGCACAATGAACGAGGAATGGGTTGGCGCGTTGTCGTGGTGCAACATCCAGCCGTTCTCTTCGAGTCGCGCACGGAAAACGCGGGCCCATATCTGTTCCAGGACGCCATCATAGAACTCTCCAGTCACTGTCTGTCCGGCGGGAATATATTCACAATGAATGATGCCTTGGATATCGAAAAAAAACGATCAACATTGTCTTCAGTCGTGACTTGGATATCCTCGCTTTGGTTGGCCGCTCTCCACCCTTTTCCACCGACTGCTGACTTTGTTTACGGGTCTCGGGGTAATACTCAAATATCCAGGTCTCATCTCCAGTGGCTACCCGACTCATCCAGTCTCTACTGTTGCTCCGAATGCGGGACAACAAATCCTCGCAGATCGATTTTAGCACGTCTTTATGTTCACGGGTGAGAACTTTTGGCACCATCTTTGCGCAAATCTTTTGCATATTCAAATTTTCGTGTAACATCTTGGTTTCTTTGTTGACGTTTAACTCGTCAGACAACGCACGAATGCCGGCCAGACGTGACCAGTGTACGGAGACGGTCAACATTCGCGGTCAGTACAAGAGGTGACGGGAGCTTCTTCACGTGGATCGTCTTCTACCGATTCACGCCCCTCCTTGAACCGTTTTGCCCATTCAAATACGCGTGTTTTCGACATGCACTCGTTTCCATACACCACCTGCAATTTTCGAAGGATTTCCGAGGGTTTTCCGCCAGATTTAACTAAAAATTGAATCACAACACTTTGCTTGTAATTTGAATCACTCACTTGATAGATTTAGATTTATTATCTATTGGCCTTCTTCGACTATAAGTTAAAGTTAACTAAACTAAACTAAAGTTAACTTAAACTAAGGACTAATGTTAAAAGTTCAAAGTAGATTTCATAACAAATACGTCAGCAGTTCTTGTCTATATATATATATATATATATATATATATATAATATATATATGTAAAATTTGGTAAATTACAATATTTTGGACACACTGTACTTTTGGTATTTTATTTTGTTTAAAGCCAAATTTAATTTTATAAAGCAACAATCCAATCCTGTAAACTGTTTGTATTTAGAACAATTGATTATTTTAGTAAGTTATTATACTTAGTTAAATTAATATTACTATTATTTAGCCTTATTTAAATAATAATATAAATATACCTATTTCCTAATATGTCTTTACGTATTTATCTTAGGAAAGGCAGCGTCTGTTTCTAGATAATATTGACTTTTGCCAGCAGTGTGAAATACGTCTCGAGAATTTCACAGGATATTCCTTACGTAAAAAATTATCTCCCCCAGAATTAACGTTCCTTGATAAGATGGTTGGTATACAAGTTGCAACCCTCTATTTGCTGACGATTCTATATCTTTAGTAAATTTTATTGTTGTTTAAACACCTGGAGATAATAAGGTAGTTTCCTTGATTACTTAAAATTATTAGCAAATATATCACTATAAGGTAATACGGGTTTATGCTTGTAGTTCGAAACAGTTATAACATATACAATTAGAAATATAAGCATAAGCGGCAGAAAACATAAAAACACATAAACAAAATATACAAACAATATGAGAGTGAGAAAGAGGTGACGTTAGAAATTTCAACGCTTTTCGCTTTATTAAGGTTTCCCAAGAGAATTATCGTCATTGGCGCATCCAACCTGGGGGGGGGGTTTGGTTTCCCCTCGAGACCCAGAGGTATTTTGTCAAATTATAATACTATATAATAAAACTTCTAATTATTAGATATTATTTATTAACAAAGTGAGAAAAGTTATATGAAATTCTCGATGATAATGATGAACATATAGATTTTGAAATGGATATGAGGACATATACAGTTCAAAAAAGAAAAGATTATTTTGTTGATTTGGATGAAAGAGTTTTTTTCCGAAGGTTTCGTTTAAAAAAAGACATTGTGAATAACTTGTTACGTGAATTAGAACCACTTTTACATAATGATAATACACAATAAGTTTTTTAAACTTACAAGGATTTCGGAAATGTAAAAATGTACAGGGTATTCCATTTGAACTATTGCATATCCAACATCTAACATATTATACTTTTTCAAAAAACTCTGGTTTATTTTGCGATTGAACACCGAACACGTATAAACTAAAAAGAAAACAAAGTTACATAATATCAAATCAATAATCCAGAGAACTATTTCTCTCTCATTTTAATGGTACATGGTCCATTAGAACTATATTTTAAATATTTATTGCGGCCAACAAAGGTTAATCAGCGATTTCCAAACAAGTTGTAAAAATAGGAATAAAGTACAAAGCAATTCTTAATCATGATTAAATTGCTTGATTAGTTAACAACACTGCTAATGAATCGTCTGATTAATTTCCGAATGAAAGTACCAGCCCTTAACATTTTCAAGTACAAGAAAATTGGGTACTGTTTCAGGTATCTTATAAAATTGATTTTTACCAACAATATGATTGATACATTTTCCATTGCGATATGCATAAAACAGGCGGCGATCCTTTGCTGCTGCTGGACGAAGGGTTATGAACATTAATTTTGCGATTACGTTCAATTATTAACATTTGTTCTTAGTTGTTTCACTTACCGATGGAGATATAACTAAATTTCTACTCAGAACTTCCAGAAGTTCAAAAACTGTTTTGAGGTAGTGTCATTAGTATTGTAAAAGCATGTACATTCTGTAAAATTTAATAGATATTTTTAGTAACTATAAATCTCCTGTTTACATCGTTCTTTGTTTGCTTAAGTTGCAAAATAAAGTTCCCGAATCTTAAATATCTTCTAATGTTACCTGGCTGATTTCACAAATTCGACAAGTTTCTGCAATCGCAAACACAACAACAACCGTGGCTATTAAATAAACTTCATCAGGAGCATTATTTAAAAAATAATTAATATGTGTATTTGTAAAAGTCTCAGATTTCTTGACCATGTAATCTTCCTATTTTGCTTTAAAAATGTAATTAGTTTGCAATATTTTGAAAGGTCTACATTATTATTTACATTTACAAAACTTGTTCTCACTTTAAAATGAATAAAAAAAACTTTTGATATGATCATTGATCCTAAGCTTTTTAACTACTATATTATGCATTTTTACTTTGACCTTCAGTGCGAATGTTCAAGATCACTTTAAAAAGCTCTTAATTTCTGAGGAGCTTTTAATTATGTTATCAATTTTAACACTTCTATTTGTTTTAGAAACCATATATGTACAGGCTATCTGTCGGTTGTATCTAATATTTCTTTTGTGCTTATAATTTTATTAACAAAATCTTTTTGTTACAGAGTTCTGAGCGACAACGACAAAAAGCCGTTCATAGAAGAAGCAGAGAGACTCCGAGTGATCCACAAACGAGAACATCCGGACTACAAGTACCAACCAAGACGTAGAAAGCAACACAAGGGTCCAGAAACCATGCATCAGCTTCCTCATGGCCAAAACGTGACGTTCTCCCGTTCCCTGAAACAAGAAGACTCACCTTGCAGTCCTCGAAGCCACAGTTCCACTTCTCCATCCACCTGTTCATCTCAACCGCACAGTCCTCAGATTTCTTCGCAGCTGATGAAGTCCTGTGAACAGCACGGACTGGATTTGGAGTCGTACCACAGGATACCAGAAATCGACAGCACGTACATGACAGACGACTGCTTAGATAGTAGCGACTTGGACCAGTATTTGCCTACTGAAGCCCAGTATCAACAGATGTTGAGAAGATTAGAAGAAGATGACGGCGACAATAACTATAAGAACAAAAGGTTGTGTACCGAAGGCATGATGCAAGGTTCAGAAAACTATGAGGAATCCAATGGGTCATTTAGCAGATACCATGAGTTGCAGCCCAGTTCTGTGGTGAAATCGGAAAGATACATCCATTCGAGTTCTTCAGGAATATACTCCTACCAGTCTGGAATGCCTCTTTCTTCATCGTCCTCTTACTACTCGAATAACAATCACCAGTATTTGCCTTCGTACCAGTATTTACCTCAGAGGCCGATGTTCAGTTCTTCCTCTGCTATTGGGAATTATGCCGCCGTAGAGGGTAATAACGATTCTTGGGGTCACTACAGCATGTGAATTGCCAGACATTTGTGAACGTTTTCAGTTATTTTTGTTTAAGTGTATAGCCGTTATTTCCCAGTGCCTTCATAATAAGGTAAATTATTTTTGTTGAAAACAAGATACGATTTGGTATTTTATAATTTAAATTTCACATGGATTATCAGATACAAAATCTGTAAGTACTAAACTGTAATAAAAAATAGCTATGATTATTTCTAATTTTTTTCTAGTTACTTCAGGGTTATAGATTCATTTATAGTGCCTTATCTATTTACACCATTTCCAGGTGTAAATTAGAAAGCATCACGATATAGGAGTTATATTCGTATGTAATTCAGAAAAACAAATGTAATTGAGGTTTATCACATGAAATTCGGAAATTTGTACATATAATTCAGATTTGGTATGTGAATTTAGGAAAGTGTCATAATTCAGAAGAAAATTGTTGAAATTTAGAATGTGTGATACGTGTAATTGAGAACGGAGTGTATTATTATAAAGGGCATCCCAAATTGCGCGAAAGATTTGAAGTGCCATTTGTGCGGTAGTAAAACAATAATTATTAAGACACAACATTCAAATTATGATAACAGAAAAGAAGATAATAGAACAATGTAAATATGTATATTCAGTTTCAACATGCATGTAGCCTCCTGCTAATGGGTTGATCATTGGAGAAAATGGAACCAATAAAAGAAGCGTTGCTGGCGTGTCACATCCTCAAATCTTGACATGGCGCATTATCGCAGACTACTACTAAATCTTGTACCAGTTTTCCCACTATTGCAACAGCCTAATTCACCATTCATTCTCTAAAACTGAGGTGAATAATCCTCTCTTCCGTTCAAAGGAAGCGGCGGTTATGTCTGCGGCTGACATAGCTCTAATTAAAACAACCTCTCACTGCTGAGATTTTGCACTGATCTAGTGCAACCCTCGATCGACCTCTTGTTGGCCGACAAAATAAATTAAAATTTCTTCCTGCGACCCTGATAATTTGTTTCTCTTCTTCAATAAATTTGTTTAGTGCATGGACATACTCTGCCCTTTTCCGCTTGTTTCCTTTCAAAATATAATTTCAGATCCATGACGTACTTCTCTTGGTTGTGAACATCTTTCCTTTTAAATCCCAAGGAATGTATAGATACGTCCTTTCTTAAATTATCAAAAATGTTTTATTTTATTTGTCATAATGTATATCCGCAGTCCTCCTCAAGCCATCCAATGATTGAATTTCCTCTTTTGTCAAAATCTTTGATTTTATTCCACCTCCTCGTTCACTGCGATTAATTCCTGATTTTATCCAAGGACACGGTTCCGATCTCGATCGCAGTAACTTTTGTGACTGAAAAATAAGAAACTACAAACAATAAATTAAAATTTAATTATACTATAATTATAAATTACATTTTTATATTTACAATACAATTAACGGAATTACTTAGTATTTTTGATATTTTTTCCTATTTTCATTTTGTTGGACACTAAATTTCAAATAAAACTTTTAGCAACAGTGGTTGATTTCCAACCACCATGTCGCTAAATATTAGTTATACCTGCTCCAGCGTCGGCTAATAAAGTAGCCAAAGAACGCCGAAAACAATGCCCAGTATATTCATTTGGATTTGGTAATTTAACATTTACTATTTTGCAGATTCAGACCCAACGTATTTCTCCCAACCACTTGCTTGGAGCATTTATTATTGTTACAATATACAAAAAATGTATACTTTTGATAAACTACCAAGTTTACTACCAACATAGCAAACGATCATTTACTGAATTCATAGATTTTTATGATTTGAATTTTACTGTTCTGAATTTCAAGTGATGCTATCCGATTCTCAATTTCAAATGATATTATCTAAAATACATGTGACTAATACGAATTACTTTTGACGTTTTTTGAAATGCAACTAATACTTTCTGATTTACATAAGGAAATGGTGTAGATATTCAGTTTATAGATATGATTAAGGGTTAAATATAGCTACAGGGAATATATTAATCATTTTAACTGTTTATATTTTTCGACTTTCAAATATCGTATCGTGATATATTCCAAATTTGTTGATTCTGATAAGAAGGTTAGGTGTAATCCTATCCTTTAGACAGATTATGTATATAATAGGTTCAACAAAAGCTGTCAGACATGTTTTCTTTTAAAAGTGATATATCTGTAAAATATGAATCTCCTGTACATAATCTCTTAGAATATATTGTTAATTTTCATATATTTTTTATATATTTGCTCGTTGTGTACAATGTAGGTCGGTTAAAATGCACCGAATTGGATAAAGTATGCACTTTGTATTTATTATTTTTAATATATATATAGGTAACTTTTATTTTTTCTTAATATTCTCTCTTATTTGTGTGACAGATGTTTACACTGTTTTAAGTGTAGAGTATAATATTGTTTTATTATTTAGATCTGTTACGTTTAGTGCAGTTCAAGTGCTGCTGATACATTTATATGACTTGTTCTTTTTATATAGAATAAAAATATTTTTTTACAGTTCATGTCTGGCTTTATTTTCAAAATGAACCACAAAATGTCCATCCACAAGCATCAAATATAATTGAAAATTAAAAAATATACTATTTGTTAATTGTAGTTTATTTTTTTCTTAGTCTAAAAAAATTTTTTCTAACAACTATGAGCTCAATATTTAAAATATTCGAAATAGAATAAAGTATCTTCTATTAATCATAGATAGGCATGCAAAGAATGATTAATATTTATTTGGTATGCCAGACAATCTTGAATCAAGTAAGTTGATTCATTTAATTGAACTAAATTTACTTAGTATAATAATATAATATAGCTGTGTATAAAGAAATTATTTTCTTGCTTATACAATTACAAGTATTTTATTGTCTTGAAAAAAGTTAAGTTATTTCACTTTAAGTATGTAAGTCATGATGACTGAAGAACGAGTCACTTAATTCAAAATTAAATATAATTAAATAGGAGTATGGAATTAAATATTTATCTGTGCAGTTCCATGTTATTATTTATTCATGCAGATATACCAACACTGAAAAAGGTAAGTGTATTTTTTATTTTTACGTTAATAATAATAGTTTTTTTGCAAGTCTTCTTGCAAGTAATATAACAAATGAGAATAATGAGGTGTTAAATAGAAGCCCTTTTGTAAAAAATTACGAATTTCATTAATCTTAAGTAATGCCTAAAAATATAAAATTTGTTACCAATTGAAAAAAGTTAGAGAAATACTTTGCAAAAAAATTAAAACAACTTCAAGCTGGTACATACAGCTGCTTTACTATAGTTGCGGCAAAAATTCAGATAACTTACGTCATACGAACAAATGAATAATTCATTATACTTTCATCAAAATATTTAAGAAACTGCAGCTGAGAATAATAAAACTATACAGGAAGTTCAAAATACGAGTGACGTAATTTTAAGGGCTTATTTAATAATTTGACTAAAAGCAACAAAAACAATTCTTAGGAAAAAAATGTTTAAAACGAATACTTTGTCTACAAGTACATTTCGAAAAAATAAAAATGCAATTGCAATAATATGCCAAACTATGTTACGAAATTACAAACTAAGGTACAATTTATGTTAAGTATAAACTCGTTAAAATTATAACATACTGTAACGTTCAACAACGTTGCAATATATCAGGCTGCTGCTGATAACCTAATAGTAATATTAGTCATACCTAGTAGGATTGTAGTGCGGTTCATTGTTCTCTAGTTTTTCGTTGAAACTTGTGAGTGTATATAAACAAAAAATGAAATAATTTATAGTGACCATGACCAGCACGACATGCTAATTTATGGTGAATCTAGGCAAAACTCTGGCTACGAGACGTGTATACGGTAAAAGCTTCTTGCAAGCAACAAGTCATTTTGAATACTTATAACTATTATTTTGTGTTGTGCACATATGTACCTATTTGAAAATATTATGTACCTAACAATCCTAATATGGTATATGAGCAATGTTGTTACATATTCAAGACCTATTTGCTATCATAATTCTGTTATCGTTGGTGAGAAAGTCAAATGTGTTTCGTTTGGTACAATTCCAAACACCCTGTATACTCAACGTGACCATACGTCCCGCTTTCCCCAAAACACGTAAAAATGTCCCGCTTTGGCAAGACAAAAGCCTTACTTACTTGTAGGTCCGTACCGTACATGTATTATCACAATATGTCAATGTCGCTCAATAAAATTGGTAATCATTAATACAGAGAGCATTATTCTTCGATTATGTAATAGCAAGAGATAGAATAAACTTAATAACTTAAGTAATAAACTTGGGCAAATAATAATAAAAATACTAAAATCTTAAAGGATACCTATTCTCCTTGAATAGCAATAAAACTGGAAGCCATTTAGAGAAAATAGATACCCTAAATTTGTTAGATCGACCACTAAAAACTGATCTAATAACAGTAGAAAATCTAACAAAAATATATCTATAGGTCCTATAAAACATGTTTTATTTTTAAAACAATAATTTAAGGACGTCCCGCTCTAATCGTCTTAACCATGATCTATTGATTGATAAACTGCATTCTGCGGGTATATCGGGTGCTCTATTAACCTTGTTTCGTTCATACCTTACAAACCGTTTCCAATATGTTCAGTATCGTGGCTTTCAGTCAAATAAATTTTCTCAATTTTCAGGTGTTCCTCAGGGATCTATTTTGGGGCCCTTATTCTTCATTATATTTATTAATGACTTAACTCAGTTATTAAATATAAATTTGTTATTGTATGCGGATGACCTTAAATTATTTGTTGAGATAAAGTCACTATCTGATTGTTATAGATTACAAGATAACTTAACAAAAGTACACCGTTGGTGTGAAGATAACTATTTACCATTAAATATTAGTAAATGCAATATTATGTCGTATAGCCGCCGGAGACTGATTCAAGATTTTGATTATCTTTTGGATGATACTATTTTAAATAGAGTGTCGCAGTTCAAGGACCTTGGTGTAACATTTTGCAACAATCTGCCTTTTGACGTGCATATTCATTTAATAACTGAATCTGCATTTAAAAGCCTGGGTTTTATTTTGCGTAATTCTAAGGCTGTTCGCAACACGGTGACATTGAATACACTGTTTAATTGTTTTGTTCGCTGCAAACTTGAATATGCCTCTATTGTTTGGTGTCCGATTTATAACACCCATATAAACCTATTGGAAAAAGTACAGCGTATATATTTAAAGACACTGCATTTTGTCAAATTTGGTGTTTATCCGGTTCGTGGAAATCCAGAAGATATTTTGTTATCAACATTTGACTTAATTAGCTTGCAGTGAAGGCGCATTATGTACTCTCTAATGTTTCTACACAAAATTGTTAATAATTACTAACTACCAATTGTATGAAGATCGACTTGATATATTTTTTCACTCAATTAAGTTTATTAAATCTCTATTTGTTTAGCTGTTTTTTGTTTAAAAAGACATTTTTGAGATTTTATTGCTTATTTTTTTTATTATTGTTTATGTTAGATTTTTGCTAATTGCTTTTTGTTATTTGATATTTTGTTTTTATTCGAGTTATTTCTATCATTGTTTTTGTATTTTGAATTGTTTTTTTTTGCTTGTCCTGTAACTGGGATTCGTCCCGTTGGACACTGTATTTAAATAAATAAATAAGGAATGGTGACATTTTGTATAATACACTAAATGTTTGCACTATACATAAGACTAAATTACAAAAAATGATTGTTTTTAACATGACATATTATCGAATATTATGTTGACAATAAAAACAAATGCGTAACGTCAACCGTAACGTAAGTCGCCTAAATTATTGCCACAACTATATGTTATGATATTCTCAAATAAGAACACTTGATATGACAATTTCATCACATTGTCTATTTTAAATAGATTTTTACCTGACATACAAAATTTATGTTTTGTTTATTGCTTAGAAAATGGAGAATTTAAATGTATATTTTGAGTTAGATACTGGTCAACAAATATCTATCGTTTTTGACAATTTCAAGAAATTTACAATTTTCTCTGAAACATACTTAAATTAATAGGTACCTCTGACGTAGTTTTAAATATACTGAAAAATGAACTTCCTTCCACTTTGTACTCATAACAAAAAATACTTCTTGCAAGAATTAATCTGCCAGGAATTTCGCCAGTTTACGTTTTAACTATTCAATTTATGATTTTTTTAGCAATGTACATTAAAGACATTACAGCTAAACTAAAGACATAGTGTCACGTAAGTTCTAGTAAGGAGTGCCCTTTCAAAATAAGCAACTTGCAACACAATGAAACATATTGAGAGCATGAATATAAAATGAAATAAACTGAAGTAAAGTTCAGTTTTATTTTTTTACCTTTAGACTAGACCAAGAAAATATTTGGTAGGATTTAAATAAATGTTCTTTTGTTTTCTATAGGAGAAATCTTGTTAATCAATTTTAGTTCGAGCGTATAAGAATCGGCAAGCAACAATGTTAAAAATAGCCGATTTTTGGCTTATCAGGGGGAACGCATAAATCATAAAAAAATCAATTGATTATTGTTAATTAACATTAGAAATGGCCCAGAAATACGTCAGATAGCTGGGGAAATGTCGCTACTACCCCTAAACCTATATAAACTACCATTAAATAGCTTTAAATGGATAATCATTAATTATTGTTATAAAATTCGTGTAAAATTAAAAAAATGCTTGAAAAGGATTTGAACAGACAGTATGTCAATATAAAGTGATAAATGACTGTAAAAGTGCCCATTCAATGGCGAAATAGCGCCAATTGTTCTCACTTTGCGAGCGCGTACTGAAAAAATGGCAATTTATCCTTCCGCCCATTTTTCAGGTCGCAATAGTATAAATGAACCTTAAAAGTGATTTAAGCATTTTTTTCATTCTAAACGAATTTTACAACAATAAATAATGATTATCTATTTTAAGCTATTTAAAGGCAGTTTATATAGATTTAGGAGTGCAATTAATATTTCCCCACTTACTTAATATACTCTAGTATCAGTTTTTGCATTTTTTGACAGTAATCTATAATTTTTTTCTAACAATAGGCGTTCCCTTGAACATTTAAGCATTATCTATTTTTGATGTCGAAGGAGGCTCACCATTAGCTTTTGAAAGTCGTTTTTTTAATTTTTAGGGGTGGAATGGACATTTCTACAGTTATTTATCACTTTTTATATTAACATAGTCTGTTCAAATAATTTTCAAGCATTTTTTTAATTTTACACGAATTTTATAACAATAATTAATGATTATCCATTTAAAGCTATTTAAGGGTAGTTTATATAGGTTTAGGGGTAGTAGCGACATTTCCCCAGCTATCTGATGTATTTCTGGGCCATTTCTAATGTTAATCAACAATAATCAATTGATTTTTTTATGATTTATGCATCCCCCCGGATAAGCCAAAAATCGGCTATTTTTAATAGTGTCCATTGTCTAGATCCACGGGATATATATCAACAGATTTCAAAACGGACATGATAATCGTATTACACAATAACTTATAAATCAAATCAGCACATAAATACAAGCCTCTTTAGATCTTGAAACTAGTTCCAAAACTACTTCCTTAAGTCTTTCAATACAGATTGCATCAGTTTTTTTTATATAAAAAATCACGTTTCTAAAATGACCTAAAACATACATATTTTTAAACAAATAAACTAGGATTTAAAACGTAAAGAGAACAAAATAAATGCACATCCTAGAAACGGCGAATTATTTAATTAATTTGTATTCCCGTTTTTGAAAATAGTTGATAGTTTCCGAAAGCAGGGTGTCAATATTATTATTTTGAATAACTTATTTA
This sequence comes from Monochamus alternatus, assembly GCA_037114965.1. Taxonomy (NCBI): domain Eukaryota; kingdom Metazoa; phylum Arthropoda; class Insecta; order Coleoptera; family Cerambycidae; genus Monochamus; species Monochamus alternatus. Next base: position 24,394,412 of record CM073426.1, on the reverse strand, counting down.
AGAAGTTTTACTTCCTGAGAGTTTTCGTAAATAATTATCTTAATAATAGCATGACTCGCACGAAATTTGGTATTTACGGTTTTTTTTAGGATGAGAAATCGAGATCTGATCGCAGTTTTGGTGCACGTTGCCGAGGGCGCCACCAACAGCACTTCGCTTACCTACATCTAAAACTTCATAACTTTTTTGTGCCTCGGTATATTAAATTCCTAGTTAAAAATTCTTATTTTTCCGTATCCTTTGTCCAAAAACGGCATACCTAGTAGGTGTCGCTTCAAGCAGTCGTTTTTGAGATAATCGAATTTAAATATTTTATTGCATACTCATTTATTGTATCAGTATTAATAAGTAAACAATTAAAGTCTCCCAAAATATCCTTAAAACCTGTTAAGTTAAAATATTAGTAGTGATAATAGTATTGTGACTAGTGCGTTTCATTTTTCTCTAGTGCTTGCTTGAGATTTGTGAATGTATATAAACATAAAATAACAATTTATAGTATCCAATCACTAGCTGCATGACAAGTTAATTTATGGCAAATCTGGGAAAAACTCTCTGGATACGAGACCTTTGTACGGTAAACACTTTTCGCAAGCAGCAAAAATCATGTTAAACACTTGTAACTATTATTCTTCGTTGTTAAAAGAACTCTAAGAAAACCATTCACAGGAAGTATATTTAGGTGTATTTGCAATTAGAGTGTACAAACACCTGATAATTCTAACATGGTATGTAAGTGACGTCGTCACACATTTTGAAGAACTATTTTCTGTTATAATTCTGTTACCGCTGGCCAGGGAAAAAATTGTTAAGTAAAATATGTTTTGTTTGGTACAATTTACCATAGAGCAAAATTAAGGCACTCATATTCCCGACATCCTGTATATGTTTCCACAGTGTCTACCACATTTGTAAACTTTGCTACTACACACTACTTTACTTCAGTGTAAATATGCGAGGGTTTCATTCACCATAATACCTATAGGTATCTCCTTTTATCTATAAAACTAAATAAAATTAAATAAATGCATAACTTAAATACCTTCAACATTGTATCTTGTTATTTGCACAACAATTATCACATGGGAAATATAATGCGAGACGTATCTCATATAAAGGATGTTTGCATATTGAAATAATTTATAATTTTGTAATGTTGACAATAACAATAACCTCTGATACGTTGCTGAGCAACGCGAAAGGTTTGTTGTTAAATATAATTTTGAATTACATGATGTAGATACTGCTGAATGAAAATAGAATAAAAAATCTTTGTTTCAAAAAACTATATCTCCTTCTATTCCTTCCTCATCATCGTTGTTAAACAATGAGGGGTTTCTAAATATCTAAAACTTGAATTGCTATGGCGGTTAACACTTTTTTCTATAACTAAAATTAATTTTCGGTAACAATAATACTGGGTGTCTGAAATACGAGTGCCAATATTGAAAGCGCTTCTATATCTGATACATTTCAAAAATAAAAATACAATTAGTATGAAATGCAAAACTGGTTTGACAAACTGAGATACAATTAAGACTAAGCAAAAATGCTTTTAACGTAATTTGTTTGCATTTGCAGTATTGCACAACCGGATCTCCTATCATATGAAAAATATGATTTCTGAAGAACACGGTTTCTTGGCTGTCTCAGCTGTCTCAAACCATATATGCAAGACACAGTTCATTAGTGGGATCATTGATAGGTGACGTCAGGTAGATGTAATCTTCACTGATTTTTCAAAAGCCTTTGATAAAATTGATCACAAGATTCTACTATTAAAACTAAGATCCTATGGTTTCTCTTGAATTTCCTCAATCATCTGGGGTACCTCAAGGTTCCATTCTCGGCTCAATGTTCTTTATTCTGTTTATAATGATATAGATCAGTTAAATGTAATATACGCAGATGATCTAAAAATTTTCTTTGAGGTAAACTTGTTGCAAGACTGTGTAATGTTTCAGAGTAATTCGAATTGAATTAACGAGTGGTGTCTTCTAAACAACCTACCTCTGAACGGTCAGAAGTGTAATGTTATATCCTACAAAAGAACAAGTAAAATACTATTCCATTAAATGCTGGGCAACATTAATAGGCCTGAATTTGTCAAAGATCTTGGAGTGTTGTTTGATGAAAAGTTATCGTTCAATCAGCATAATATCACTATCAAATCTGCTTATAGAAGTCTGGGATTTATTCCTCGCAATTATAAGAATTTTAAAAACATTGAAACCTTTTAATTATTGCATTGCTCGTTTGTACGCTCCAAGCTATTATTTGGTCGCCTATTTATAATAACTCAGATCAGACTGCGATTGAAAAGATTAAGCGAAGATTCATGAAATCTCTGCTTTACATAATTGATGGTCAGCCTGTTCCCAGGGGAATAGCAAATGACATTTTGCTGCAGCGTACTAAACTTTGCACTTTGCAGTCTCTCTTCAAAAAGAATAACGTATCGTATCTCCATTGTATCAAATAATCATGCATTATACAAACATCGAGACTTCGCTCGATATATTACTCTGCTCTATTGAGCATATTAAGCGAGTATATTCTGTTTAAGTATATTATTTTCTTTCTTCATATTTTTGTCTCTTTTATGTTCTGTATTTATATTTTTTAATTTCTAACTTTGTAATTATATATCTGTGTCTTTATATAGGGGCGGCCCAATGAAAACGAAATAGAGCAATTTTCAGGAACTGCGTCAAGATTGTAGAAAAACGCTCAGACCCGTCGATTTTAGATTAAAGGGGGACATTCTTTACTGGTATTTTTGACTTCGCCACTATGACCCCCAAGCAAGGGTAAGCATTACCCCAAAATATTTAAATGGCATTGGGGGCTCTTACAATCTTCTACAACAGACTTTAAATTTTATAATTTAAATATTTTGGGGTGATGCTTACCCTTGCTTGGGAGTGTAAGTGTCTAAAATACCAGCAAAGAATCTAAAATCGACGGATCTAAGAGTTTTTCTACAATTTTGACGTAGTTCCTGAAAATGGCTATTTTGTTGTCATCTGGCCACCCTGTATATGTATCTATTTTATTAATGTAAATTTTTTTTATTGGTGTTGCTTTGTGTATTTCTTTTAGAATATTTTATTGCAATCATTCATGTATTTTACTCTATGATTCCTCATCGCGTAACTGGGTTAGTCCTGTGGCGTGTTGTAAATAAATAAACAAACAAATAAACTTGTTTTTTGTATCAGTGTTTATAAAGCAAACAATAGAGGATTTCCTAAAAATCCTGCAAATTATAACGTACGACAACATTGCAATCCACTGCCTGTGGCTATTAATCCAAACTTGTTGTGCATCGTATATGCTTACTTCGTGTTGTGAGTAGTGCATTTCGTAATTTTATACCTAGTGTTTGCTTGATGTTTACGAGTGTACATAATCAGAAATAACCATGAGAAAGAAGCATGACATGTTGTTAATTTACCACAAAACTGCACAAAATTTTCCGACCACGAGACCTTTGTACGGTGAAGTCTTCCGCAAACAACGGTAGTCACTTTAAACACTTATAACTACTTTAAATGTTATTCACTGTTGTTACGAGGAAACCTCTAAAAAACATTCACGGCAAGTTTATTTTTAGGTGCGTACTTGTAATTAGATGTAGAAACATGTGCCATGGTAGGAAACCCTTAACAATTGTTAAGTCAATTATGTTTTGTTTGGTGTAATTTATCATGCAGCAAAATAAAGGTCACCCTATATGTTTGGTCCAGATGAAAACTTAGGTAAGGTCGAAATCAAGATGGAGAAGTTAGGGGTCGCGTGTGGAATGCGGTCGCCAAGAAGATACCCATTCTGCAGGTAGACACTGACAGTATTTCTTTTAAGTTTGCCTTTCACAGATTCTACACGGTACTTGTCCGATATCAGTGGACAATGGTACGGCATGCTACGTGGTACAAACGGAGTTGGCAGGCATAACCATAGTCAAGAAAGAAGTTGCTTTGGTCAGACAACGGACAAAACCAGCAGAATCTAACCAGATAGTAAACAATCACATCTTACGTAATCATAAGATAACGGCTAAATCAGCACGGGAATGCCACCGGGCACTGGAAATGGCTTCAGCCGACAATAGCATATCTGACATACTGGCCGATCGGATCTCAATATTTTTGGACCTGGACTCTCCAGTATGCTTCCGCTGTCAATTTGAAGGAGTTCATATAGTACCTCTGCAATGATACAGCGAAAAAGTACCTGGACATATCTTCGCCTACTGACAGGTATTCAAAATAAACACTGCTGGCTAAGAAACCACCTCTATTATATGAGGAAATGTGAAACACCCTGTGAACAGGAAGATGATACAGTATTTCATGCACTCTGTGAGCGCATGCCGTCTCGTCAACGAGAGAATCTGTCTGGGGAGAACTATGGACTTCTATGACCAACATTAGAGATATCCCTTGAATAATGACACCACCTTTTTCTCTATAATAGGTTGACGGTTCTAGTAGATTCATCTCCTAATGGGAAGAAGAACAAGAGATCCAATGGGGCCGAAGTGTCGTAGCCTTTTAAGCTATCCTCTCACAATTCCAGTGGCCAGGTCAAGTTTAGTTTAGTTAAATAAATCAGTTATTACTATAATTAAAATTAAACTGTGCAAGTATGTATATGTATATAGGTATATTTCTAAGCATAAATTCATTATATTGTTGGAAAACTTCGAAAATTTGTCTCGTTTTTAAAAGAGACAATAGAAATGACATTAAAAATTATCGACCTATTATGTAATTTTAGAAAAGTTTTTGAAATCGCCTTACATCATATCTTGTCATTTCATCTTAGACATATTATATTGCCGGATCAGTATGGTTTTGTTGAGGGGCGATCAACAGTCACCAACTTAGTTTGTTTAACTCAGTACATTCATGAGGTTCTTGATAAAGGAGGTAAAGTGTATACGGACTTTTCGAAAGCCTTTGATTGCGTTGACCATAACTTATTATTATTATCTAAATTTGACTCTGCTGGAATAGGTTCTTCATTGCTAAAGCTTATGACCTCATATCTATCTGGAAGAGCCCATATGTCCAAATATGTGTGGATATGTCTAAATTTTGGGAGTATAGTCAGCTGTATTTGCACAGTCCTCAGGAGTACCGCAGGGTTCTGCCCTAGGATCTTTATTGTTTACGATTTGTATTAATGATATTGCGTCGGATTTAAATGTACATTACTTGTTATATGCTGATGACATGAAAATATTCTGTCCTATAAATAATGAACCGGATGCATGTAAGTTACAAAGAAAGTTATTTTGTAAATTCCTGGTGTACTATTAACAAATTACCCCTTGACGCAGCGAAATGTAATGTTATGTCCTTCAGTCGCCAACTAAAGCAAATTTCGTCTGACTACATGTTAGACGGATCTAGTCTTCTTCGGCATATTGTAATAAAGGACATAGGAGTTTACATTGATCCAAAGCTCTCTTTCACACAACACATTAATTATATAGTTAAGAGTACCTATAAAACAGGTTTTATCGTGCGGAATATGAGGTTTTCAGAACATGGACACTCTTAAATTGTTATATGTTAGCTCTAAGTTGGAAAATGCGTCTTTGGTTTGGACTCCTGTTTATTCTGGGCATGTATCGTATATAGAGCAAGTACAACGTCGTTTTTTAAGTTAGCTGTGCTTACATTTGACGGTAATTACCCGGCAAGAGTTTCCCACAAGAAACATTTTTTGACCGCTGCAGTCTTTTACGAAAGGCGAAAAATGTATTCTGTAATTTTCTTATTCAAGATTCTTAACAATATAATACATTCTGAGAATCTATTGGAAATGATAAATTTTCATATTCCTCGATTAAATGCGATACATAAGCATCTTTTTCAACTAAAAAATTACAGAACTAACTTGTATAGAGCCGCTCCCGTTTATCAGTGTGGTAATTGCCTGGAAATTGAATCACGGTTGGATGTATTCTGTTCAACTACCAGTCACATAAATAACTTATTTAATGTACATTTTTAATTTCCTTTTATTGACTTTTGTTGTTAATTTATTTTCTAGTATTATTTATTTCTTTATGTTTGCATTTAATCATTTACTGTAAACTTTTTTGTATGTTTGTATAATGTGTATATTATGTAATTTTGTTACTGTTGTTTTTATCGTTTTTCTTTTGTATTTTAACATTTAGGTGCTAATTTCTTGTTGTATTTTCTCCCTTATCCTGTAATTGGGCTTGGGCCCGTTGGATATTGTAATAAAATAAAAAATAAATACATAAATATTTACATCAGATATTATTTTCTTTGCAAATAGATATTAAAATACTGAATATTTGGTACAAATCATTTGGAACATTGGCAAATAAAAGTATCGTATGCATATCTAAACTAATACATTATTTTTCTCTGAATTTAATTATTAACTCTTAACATAATTAAAATACAGTAGGTACTTCTACTTATATTGATATTTATTGTCTCCTGAGACTTTTTAATATCTACACTCAGTAATACATAACTAAATTTAATTGTTTCATTGGATTTAATTATACCACAGTTAAGTTGTTTATATAAGGCATCTCTATTTATTATTAGCTAATTAGAATGGTAATGGTACTCACAGTTGTAATCCAACTAAGTTTATGTCTGCTCAAGTAGATATCTCCGATTGTAATAAAACAACAACAGGTGTCTTATGGACTAATAAATTATAAGAATTTTCAAGTCATGTGTTTAATGCATAAAATACTTTTCTAATTTTTATGCTTTAAAAATATATTTTGTAGGATGATCTGCTGCCACATTAGTAAAATAATGGTGATGATGCATCAGGCATCAGACATACAAGTTCAATGTGTTCAATATGAAACCTTTCTGAGAGATATATTTTTATTTGCACAAGGCAATTTGGATAGTGCAAAATTCTAGGCAATTTTTATGACCAGTTTTCAGTGCCGTGCAGAAGTATATTTTTGAATCATTTTCGAACTGCCCTTTTTTATTTATTTTACAAAATTGTGTTTTAAGAGTCAAAGAGTACATTCAAAAAATTCTTTTTAGATATTATTTAGTTCTAAATCACCCTCTACCATTTAAATTACGCAAACATCTTAAAACAAGAAACAGAAAACGTTAAAGATATGTGAATGTGGAGAAAATTAATTATGCTCAAGCTCCTCCCGTCATCCTGTTCAATTCTGTCAATATTATATTTCGAGAAATTGCTAATATACAGGATGTCCGGAATATGAGTGCCTTAATTTTGCCATATGATATTTGTACTGAACGAAACATATTTGACTTAACAATTTTTTTTCTCTGACCAACGGTAATAGAATTATGACAGGAAACAGGTCTTGAATATGTGACAACGTTGCTCACACATACCTTAGTTTGTAATTTAGTAACATAGCTTTGCATATTATTGCAGTTATAATTTTATTTTTCAAAATGTATTTGTAGACAAACTATTAGTTTTAGAAATTTTTTTCACAAGAGTTTTTTATTTCATTTAGTCAGATACATAAGCCCTGAAAATTACGGCACTCATATTCTGGACACCCTGTATACTTGGCAGTCCTCCAAAATATCAATGTTGCTATCAAAAACGCTTGAAGTCTTGTTAAAATTAACTGCTTTAGAGACAATAAAGCAATAAATTAATATTTATATCCACATTGCATTCCAGGCATTTCATCCACTCGGCGGGCATTATCTGGCAGGCAACGCGTACCTAATTAATAAAATTATTCAATTGTTATCGTGATTGTTTCAAGAATATTTCACAATTCATTCATTAGACGTCCAAAGAAGAAACCCACGGCACACGATTGCCTTTACATCACGTCATTCCGATTTACGGGCCCATATTCAATCTCGGGTCGAATGGAATACAAATTCTGAAAGTCACTGCGCGTCTTGTGGCTTTGCATCACTCGAAACGCCGCCAAGTAAACAATCCTGGAAACTTGGACGTTGGCTGTATTGAATTTAACCTCACACACTTGACCCTCCGCATATTCATGTCACTCCATCAAATCACTCGCAGGCTTTGGGAGTGTTGAATACTCAATCTGATATGGGGTGGCCGGCTTCTCGGAATTCTAGCGACGGCGCGCTGATGTTAATATAATTAATAAAAAATGGTCGATGACGTTAATGAATCACTGATAACCCACTCGCAGGAAGTAGATACGTTTTTTTCTCTGTACACTGAAAATATACAGGCTGTTCGGGAAAATATGGGAACTCTCTCGGGTGCAGATAGAACATGATAAAATAATGACAAGTTTTTATAAAATGTTATCCTATAGGCCCTAACTACGGAGATATGTATCCCTGAAGTACGTCGCGGCAAATCAGATTTTCTTGAATAACTTTTAAAGTACTCGATATAATTTAATAAAAATTTAATGTGATGGACACAAGTAAGGACCTCTTAAAAGAGTGTCCTTGAACCATATTTAGTTTTTTTAGTTTATCAGGGGCGGGCTAAGCTGTACAACTTAATGCCTAAATTTTTAACACCCTGTGTGATAAAGACTTTAAACCAGAGAGATTTCCCACATTTTCCAGGACTGTATATTTTTGAATTTTACAAGTAATTTCACAAAAATCTTATAGTTTTACAATTTTGCAATATATATATATATAGTAAGTCCTGCTATGTATACTGAATACCTAGGTTCAGTTTCTATATTGATTCCTTAGAATTTTGCTAGTTAGCTAGCTTATTTATTTGTGCACAAATTAAAATGGTACCTGGTACTTTTAATTTTAGTTCAAAATCTCCTGGGAACATGGAAATACCCGCTGTGGATTTCAATTAAAGTTGATCCTGGGCCTGGTAAAACTGGGACTGCTGGAAAAATCCTTCTGGAACGTCTTGAGATGGAGATGATGTAACCTTCTTTTGTTCTTTTTCTGGTAAGTGATGTTTTGGATGCTTTTCTAACAAAATTCTTTAATTTTTCTTATATTTTGGGGACGCTAACAAAAAACGACGCTGCCCCTTTTCTATCTTCTTGCGTAACTAATCAACAACTTCTTTTTTTTCCAGTCTATATAGATTCTAGATTTTTAGTTTCTGTATTAAGTCACTTTCACAATATTTTAACATGAATTTTGAATTTTATTTACTCACATCACTGCGCTTCTTAATTCTAATTACATATTTACATATTGTCCATGTTTTATAATTTACAAATTTCTTTATATTTAATGGGAAATATTAATTTATTATCTTTTTATAGGTATGGCTATCTTGTCCATGTGTCTACATCTTTATTTTTGACAGGTGTCAATTAATAAATATTATTCATGGGAAATTTTAAAATTTGACGTTTGAATTTTATTTATTTGATCAATTTCTTTTTATATTTGACTCGGATGCTAACGATATGTACATTAGAGCCATCCTTATTTTATTAGCTATCAGTTGATATGCCTAGCTCTGGGTTAATTTTTGATTTTAACTATGTACTTGTCATTTCTATTAGCCGAAGTACAGATATTTTTACAAACTTATCTGGCATTAACTTTTAAAAATTGAAATTATTAAATTTTAATTATGTGATTCTTCTGATACTTTACATTTAATTCTTGTATGTACTACTTATTTTCAATATTACACCTTTTCTTTATACTATCAATAATTATTTTAACCAATTTATCATGCTTTTACAATGTGTGAAAATTTACTTTATTATTTAATCTGTTTTAAATTTAATTTTATTACAATATATATATATATATTACTATATATTTTTAGGTATTAACAATATTGTGTGAAACTAACTACTCTGTGAACTAAAGCCCCAACCAGCGTTGAATTACACCCACAATGTCTACCCATATATTCTTTATTATTAACTTTAGCAACATTTTTTACTGTATTAGAAAGGTATTTTCAGTTAATATATATCAAATCTCCTACAATTCCTATCAATGAAGTCATATGTATGTTCTCTGATACCAAACATTTAGGTATAGTAATGAACAATTCCACAGACAAAGCTCTATTCAATAATTATCTAAAAAAATAATCTAGCTAAATTTACTAACCTGGTTTAATGAAAACATTCTGTAAATATCTAATTTAACTTTGGGAACTCGAAAATTCAATCACACTAGATGAGATCTAACCTATTTCTGCATTTTTAGGATTGCTTTTTCAGGGGGCCTCCTTTAAGTTGAGTCAAATATCTAACTATAAAAAATTATTATACTAATAAATTAAAATTATTTGAAAGTAAATATTGGCAATGTCAAAAGTGACCTGTCAATGAATTTAAACATGATAACGACCTACTTACAATTAATAACAAAATTATATCCTTTATGTAATAGTTTTTTTTTTACATATTTTTAGGTATTAACAATATTGTGTGAAACTAACTAGTCTGTATATCTACCCATATATTCTTTATTATTAGCTTTTGTAACATTTTTTACTGTATTAGAAAGGTATTTTAAGTTAATATGTATCATAGTAAATTTAGCTAGATTATTTTTTTAGATAATTATTGAATAGAGCTTTGTCTGTGGAATTGTTCATTAGCATATCTAGATGTTTGGTATCAGAGAACATACATATGACTTCATTGATAGCAATTGTAGGCGATTTGATATATATTAGCTTAAAATACCTTTCTAATATAGTAACAAATATATTTTTATTTTGCATTGTAAAGTATTCGTATTTTTAAAATACTCTCCTAAAAATACAAAGTAAAGTTTCTAAATTTTTATAATACCTACTTATTTAAATTTTGCATTATTATATTTAACATTTGAATACTTCCACCATCTTAATTAAAAATAATAATATTGTACAGGATGTCTCAACTCGATAGAATGGTCCACTATGAGGATACAAAAAATTTAAATAAAATTTGGGACACGTGGTGTTAAATGGGAACTCCATTTTCAATAGAAAGTACTATCTTTGGGATTTAACAGAAATGACTAATGACGTCATCAATTATATTTCTTCCAAAATTATACCCAAATTTTTTTCTGTTAAAAAGTTTTCCTTTTTCTAATAAACTTTTATTATAGAATATTACTTTCTGTTTAAAAGTTTTAGTAATATCGTCTCAAAATAAATACCACCAATAAAAATCACATTAGCGGTGGAGGGATCAAGTAGTCATTGAACAATAACTGAATGTTTCTTGTTTAAAGTGCATACATGTCCTTAAGAATAAATAAAAGGATTAAACTCAATAATTCCTTAATACAGTTAAAACAGAAGGCGATGATAACAATAACTAAACTTAAAAAATGAAGTAAACGCCCTCATACTACAAACATATTTACAATCTATTGTCACATATCCAATCCTCGCCTGACTTCTTTGTGGGCGTTTAACTCGTTACACATTTTTTGATTTTTTCTTTCGAATGATTAATATTTCGCGAAAGTATTTTGTAAACCTTATTTTTTAAACAACCTTCCACAAAGAAATATCGAGAAGTGTTAGATCTGGTGACTTTTCGGGCCACTAAATAGGTCCATTAACCCCAATCCATTTTTATGGGAAAGTGTTATCTAAATATTCCTGCACAATCCTGGCCTTGTGGGGTGGAGCTCCGTCGTGCTGAAACCATAGGTTTCTCCTTAGCTACAAAGGCACATTCTCCAGAAGTGCAGAAAGTTCTTCTTGTGGGCAATTTAGGTAACTTACACTGTTTAAAGTATGTTCATAAAACATAAAAATAAGACCCAATTAAATGCCTACCCATGATGCCGTATTTACTCCAAAATGACTTTGGTTTTGGACTGGATTTACAATGTGGGGATTTGCATTGAACCAGTACTGTTCGTTGCACCTGTTGGTCCGTCCGAAAAACGTGCAAAGATAAAGACTACTTGACCCTTGCACCGTCAATGTAATTTTTAAGTGGTATCTATTTTGAGACTCTTTAGGACGATATTGCTTATAACTTTTAAACGGAAAGTAATATAGAAAAAATAAAAGTTTATTAGAAAATATAGAGCAGTAACAGAATAAAGAATTAGGTATGTTTCTGGAAAAAATATAATTGATAACATCATTAGTGATTTCTGTTAAATTCCAAAGATAATATTTTCGATTGCAAATGGAGCTTACCTCATCCTCTTTAACACCACGTGTCCCAAATTTTATTTAGTAAATTTGTATCCTCATAGGCTCATACTATCGGTAAGCTAACCGGGAATTGAATTAGATACATTAACCGTTCAACCAATTTTAAAGACCAATGGGTATCACGACTACAAAATTCACAATTTGCCTGGGCGTCACATTGAAAACAGACTTAATTTTATAGCTCAAACTGTAGTAAGTGTAGAAATTGTTGATCAGAACCTTTTTCGGCACGTTGTTTGTACGGACAAAAGGCCATTTGTCACTGATGGTTTGCCAAACAAGCGCAACGAACACTACTAATCCATAAACAATCCCTACATTGTAAATTCAGTCTAATACTAAGACCATTTTCGAGTAAATGTATAGTGCAGCATCATCGGTAGGCATTTAATTGTGTCTTATTTTTATGAACATACGTTGAACTGCGTGAGTTACCTAAATTTCCTACAAGAAAACATTCCTGCACTTGTGGAGAATGTGCCTTTGGAGCTAAGGAGAAACACAAGGCCAGGATTGTGCAGCAATATTTAGATAACATTTACCCAAAAAAATGAATTTGGATCTATGCAGTGGTCAGAAAAGTCACCAGATCTAACACCCTTCAATATTTTGTTATAAAACGTTTTAAAAAATAAGGTTTGCAAAATACTTTCGCGAGATATTAATCATTTGAAAGAAAAAAATGACAAACGCTTGTAATGAGTTAAATGAAAAAATGTTAATAAATGCACTCACAAAGAAGTCAGGCAAAGATTGGATATATATCTTTAAATGAGAGAATGTCATATAGAGAATAGCTTGTAAATATACAGGGTGATTCAGGTTTAATCTTGATAACTTCAGGAATCGATAGAACAGGTTAAAATAATATTCATTTGTGATATAAACTTATTTCCTAAAACGCATCGTTTCCGAGATAGAGGGCTTTGAAGTAGGAATTTTTTTCTCGTTTTTCCCTCATAACTTTTGAACCACTTATCCGATTTAAGTGAAATTCGGAAAACAAACACTCCTTATGATCTTACATGAGCTTCTTAAGTTTGAACTACCTACCCCTCTTAGAAGTGTATTTTGTATACTACCCCCCTCTTACTTTATTTCAAAACTACAAAAAAAAAATTAATTTCAATAAAACATCTACACACCACTTTGACCTGATTAATTTCGAAACTTTTTCGTCTCCTGTTTTTTTTTCGACATTTGGTCTTGTTTCTGATATATTCAAAGAAATTGGTGACAGTGTAGCGCACCAGGCGCGTAAATTTCATTTAACGTTATAGCAATCCATCAAAACAACAGTGAACCAAATCCGGCTAACAAGCCCGAAACCGGTCTATGTCTGATGGTGCGTCCGACAAGGGTTCTTGACTGTTCACACAGATACTGCAGGAGTAATTCAATGCCGGTCGGGGCATTAGTCCGCGGAGTAGTTGTTTCCTGCAGTATAATTTACAAATCCTAAAGATAATACTTTTGATTGAAAATGGAGCTTACCTCACCCTATCCACCACTATGTGTCACCAATTTTAGAGTTTGAGACACCCTGTACACCAGATCACTTAATTAACAAATTATGCAGATATGAGTGAGTTTTATATTTGCATACTTTATACAATAATATTACGTATAAATAATGCAAATTAATAAATAGTTACCATTGAAATCATTTTTGTCATTAAATTTTGCAACTTTTAAACTGCAATCGATTTAATCACCGCATACCACTTGTTATCAGAGCGCGCGTTCCCATTCGACAATTCCATACGAAGAAACTGCTAATGATTATCGAAATTAATAACCGACGTTAATGGACGTCATCTGCGGGGGCTCGTGCTCCGCAAAAATATGCTTTTAATTATAATTGACATACTTTTTAGGAAACCACCACGTAAATTCCGTGAAATAAACGGAACGGTGCAAAAAAAGGCGAGCCCGCGATGTAAGCCATTGGCAAGCGTCCGAAACTGCGTCCGTCCGCCTGGGACAGAGCCTGCTTGTTCTCATCCAATGCTCCGTGCAAATTGCTCTTCTTTGATGATAACTCACTAAAAGCTAATTGCTCTGCGTTGATTTGTAAACTGTTTTTGCCACCAGCCCATAAGTTATGCGAACTACTGATGATTTATGGTAGTCAGCGCTTTTTATTTATACCCAATCTGCATTTCCTCTTGCTAATTATTTTGAATTAAGGGAATAGTATTCCCTTGGCATATTTTCTAATTCGCGCTGTTAGGTCTCAGTAGGAAGTGGGAGATGTACAGGGTGGTGACTTTCACGACGCCCAATATAAGGATCTCGAAAACCGTAATATACAGGGTGAACCTTAAATAAGTACAAATATTTTAACCAACAGTACAGTTCATTATGTAGAACACATAATTAATAGTTTCTTTTTAGAAAAAAAAAACAGGAATAAAAAAAATTAAATAAATTTCGTAAATTTTCAATAGAAAACTTGTTGAAAACCACTGATCCGACTCTGATACTAAGATTTTTAAGAGTCATGGTTGATGTGTGTTTCACAGCGTTGCAAGTGTTACACTAATGTCTTGGAACAGGCTTCTAGAATGACCACCACCTTCCCCTTGTTATTCCTATACCTCATCAATAAAGTATGTTTATGTATCTAAGTACCTACATCAAATTGAAAATATAAACTAGATTCTCTATCCAGAATTTAGTCATTATCCATTTTTACAATACTCCAACTGATTTATTACAATATATAATATCACTGATTATCACTGCTTAACAAATGTGCTTTTAGCGTGTCAACCTTTTCGCTGTTTAGATAATGCATCATATTTTACTTAATTACACTGTATCGCACCAAAAATATTGATTAAATACAAATGACACTTAAAAGACTGCCAGTGAAAATAATAAAACGATTTAAATACATTTTATCAAATTTTAGAAAGATATTATTTCTTTGAAGGTCTCTTTTTAATTGGCTACATATTAATTCAATGAGATTAAAAACACAGCAGTATGGATGCGTAGAACGTAGAACGGTATGTTCCTGAACCGTAGCCGCCTCATCAATAACATATTTCTTTGCTCTTGACTATATGTTGTAACTCTTCATTCTTCAAATTAGCACCGTACGCAATTTTATGGATTTTGATAAATCCTTGAATATTCTCTTCTTTGTGCCAGTATCCGAATCCTTTCTGAAAATATTGAATCGTATGGAACGTTATCTAATACTATTATTAAATGTTTGATACAATCCACTCTGCATCTAATTCGGCAAATGACAAGACCTCCAAAATGGATTTATTTAGGATATTCACAATGTAACGCTAATAATACAATATGTATTAACTAAGTAATAATTTGTAAGCTTCTGTTGGTCTAGGACTGGAGCTACAGGAAAGAATAATGTGAAGTTTGATAGAAAACAGATGAAAATAACTTACAGTACCTACTTTGGTGTTCGAAGTTACGCGGCGGGAACAGGTGTGCCTAGTTCCAATCACTGACAACACATCATTGAGTACTCACGACACTAATGTAGTTTCCACAATACTATTTAAACTACTATGTATTTACAACACTAATTTATAATATATATATATAAAGCTGTTTACAGACTTCTTAGGCCCAGAGCTGTGTTATTCTCCTCCATTACATTCGGTCCTTCGCCTTTCTTTTCCAATCCGTTACATTTTTTTCCCTTAGATCTATTGCCACTGCCTCTCTTCATCGCTTCCTCGGTCTATCTCTTTTTTTCTTGTAGTTAGGTTTACTTGGTGCTTGAAAATTGTTTTATGCATTCTAAATTTCACTCCTCTGGACAAATTTTTTGATTTCAATAAGTGGTTGACTACTGCCGAACTTCTGTTTGCTTTTATTATTCTCCTATTTATTTCTTGTTCCTCATCACAGTTAGCTGTTATTAGCGCCCCCAAATACACATATTCTTGAACTTCCTCAAACTCCATCTCTCCATGCTCTGTTCTCAATTTAAAATTGATATACTTTTTTTGTTCTCCTATTCTCAAAAGCTTAAAGCTTACTTTTTTCTTGATTTATCTGCAATCCCACTTTACGTGCTTCCTCCATAAGTTTTCTCGTTACTTCTTCTAATTCCCTACTATCTCTAGAAATAATAGCCACGTCATCTGCATAACTTACAATTTGATGACTTTTAAACAATATATGTCCTTCTCTGTTCAACTGACTATCTCTTATGACCTTTTCTAGTACTAAATTACAAAGAAGCGTTGAGAGTGGGTCTCCTTGTCTCAGTCCTCTATCAATAGTAAAGCCTTCCGAACGTTCACCTTTTATTCGTACTTTGGATTTAGTATTTTCTAATTTATAATAAGCCAACAATAATAGTAATTAAAAAACACCTAGTATATCACGAATGAGCCTGCGAAATCACCTAGCACTGAAAAGTACTGTCCTGTACTACCAGCAAAGTAAACAAGTAATAATCTAAGTTGTATCGTTATTGCCCTCTTTGTCTTTTTTACAGTGTTCAGGAACAACATATGTCGGTAAGTTGGTAGACAGAGTAGGCTACATAATTGACAAGTTTGTTGCCTTGCGATTCATAAAAATAAACAACTTCCTAAAAATGTTATTACGAATTTGCGAAGGGCTGATTATTCGGAATGTCATATACACATATTTAATCAGGCCTATGATTGAACGTTCCATCCAAATTAAACCAGGTACTCAAAGAGATGGACTCATTAAATATCAAAATCCTAGGACTATGCGAAACCAGATGGCCAGGACAAGGCGAACTACTAAACAATAATGGAAGCTTGTTGGTGTACTCTGGTAAAGAGGAGAATGAAGAGATAAGAGGTGGAGTAGGCATTATACTAAGCCATGAAGCAAAGACAAGTTTAATACAATGGATTCCTATTTCAGAGAGAATAATAATAGCTAGACTTAACTCACCATTTAGGAAAATATCTATAGTTCAGTGTTATGCACCAACAGAAGTAGCAGATAGCGATCAAAAAGACAATTTTTATCAGGAACTGAATGAGGCATTACGGAAAATTAATAAAGGTGACACAGTAATATTAATGGGTGACCTAAATGCCAAAGTAGGGGTAGACAATGAAGGGATTGAGAAGACCATGGGGAAAAATGGAATAAGCATAAGAAATGATAACGGTGAACGGCTGGTCGAACTCTGCCTAGAAAATGAATTATTAATAGGCGGAACGATATTCCCGCATAAAGACTGTCATAAAATAACATGGACCTCACCAGATCAGCAGACCCAAAATCAAATAGATCATTTAATGATTAGTTGTAAGAGGCGAGGTTGCCTACTGGATGTTCGAAATAAAAGATCCGCAGATATAGGAAGCGACCATCATCTGTTACTAGGCGAAATAAAAATAAGAATATGTGCCAATAAAATAAAAGAACCAGCCCTGCATAGAAAACACTATAACATCGAGAAGTTGAAACATAACACAATTCAAAGAGAATGGAACACCTGCTTGGAACAGAAAAGAAATATACACCACATGGAAGACACTATAGAGGAAAAGTGGCAGAAGGTAAAAGAAACAATACATGAAGTCGCACAGGTAACATTGGGATATAAAGAGGAGAAAAGGAAGGAGTGGATAAGTGAAGACTCATGGAAGCTAATTCAGAAAAGAAAAGACATAAAAGCTAGAATAAATGCAGCGACAATCACAGAGACTAGGAAACAGCTAAGTAGAGAATACCAGGAAATAAATAAGCAAGTAAAAAAATCAGTAAGACGCGATAAAAGATTATGGACCGAAAGCAGAAGAAGCAACAATGACAAATAATATAAGGGAATTATATAAGACCACTAAAATATTAAGTAGAAGAAACTATAACAACCAGAAACCTATACAAAATAAAGAAGGAAAATTACTGACAACGAGAGAAGAACAACTTAAAAGATGGCATGAATATTATAGTGAATTACTGACAGAAGCTGAAAATGTGCAAAATGAATCAAGCAATACCACAACAGAAACAGAACCAATCGACATTGACGCAAGGAAATCAACAAAATATGAGATAAAAGAAGTTATAATAAAGATGAGGAATAACAAGACGGCGGGGATTGATGACATTCCAGCAGAACTATGGAAGGCCGACGTGGACAATACAGTGGAAATCCTTCTGCCACTTATAGAACAAATCTGGGATACGGAAGACATACCACAAGAATGGGGAACTGGAATAGTAATTAAATTGCCAAAAAAAGGAGACATAAAGAACTGTCACAATTGGAGAGGAATAACCCTACTTTGTAGCATAAATAAAATTTTAGCTAATATATTACATCATCGTATTAACAACAAAATTGATGAGATGTTAAGGAACGAACAAGCTGGATTTAGAAAAGGAAAATCGTGCATTGACCAGGTAGCTACAACAAAATTAATAATAGAAGAAACAATTGAGAAGAACTCATCACTCATATTGGTTTTTGTAGATTTTGCAAAAGCTTTTGACAGCATCAATCATCAAGCGCTGTGGAGAATTTTAAAAGAAAAAGGTATCCCAGGAAAAATCTTGCGATTAATTAAAATAATATATGACAAATCAACATGCCAAATATTACATAGGGGATTTTTGACAGACAAAATAGAAATAGGAAAAGGAGTCAAACAAGGTTGTATACTGTCACCCTTACTATTCAATATCTGCCTAGACTACGTCTTACAAAAAGTAATTAAAAGCAGGAACGGTATATCATGGAATCGGCTAAGAAATGTTAAACTTGCAGATCTAGAATACGCAGATGATATTTGCCTAATGTCAGGAACAATTCAAGACATGAAAAATATATTGGAGAACTTAGTAAAAGAATCGGCACAAGTAGGTCTTACAATAAATATAGAAAAAACAGTACAAATGAGAATAGGTTTAAAAGGAAATGAAGAAAAATTGTATGTCAATGAAAAGGAGATAAGAGAAGTTCAAGAATTTTGTTACCTAGGCAGCGTAATCAGTACAAAGGGTGGTTCAGAAGTAGATATTAGCCAGAGGATTAAGAAAGCACACGGATCATATGGCGTGTTAAAAAATATATGGATGTCATCTCAAATCAGCCAGAAAACAAAAATACAAATCTTTAACAGCAATGTGAAGTCTGTGCTGCTGTATGGACGTGAAACGTGGTCTATGTCTCTAAGAAATTTGCGAAGACTGCAGGTGTTTGTAAATAAATGTTTACGAAAAATTTTAAAAATCTTCTGGCCAAATAAAATAACAAATGTAGAATTATGGAGACGAACCAAGCAAGAACCAATAAAAAGTGAAATCATGAAACGTAAATGGAATTGGATAGGACACACATTGAGAAAACCTGACGATAACATAACTAAAGTAGCATTAAATTGGACCACAGTAGGCCAAAGAAGAAGAGGAAGACCACAAATAAGCTGGCGAAGAAATACAAATGAAGAACTAAATAAGGTGGGAAAGTGCTGGCGGGAAGCAAAAGCGCTGGCTAAAAACAAGAAGAAATGGAAAAGCTTTGTGAAGGCCCTATGCTCCACCTCGGAGTAAAAGGAACATATATATATATAATATGATTAAACGTTCAGGTTAACGTAACAAATAGCAGTTAAGTTAGGATAACTGGGTGGACATAACTGAGCTCTTAACCGAAATGGAAAGATTGGCATGATCGAACAATCAGTTATCCGTGCCAGTTATTATGGCCAGATAACCCTCTCATGGCAGTTAATTTTTCCCATACGTCATCTGTTATCACTCATATGTAAAAAATTATCAACAGTTAAAATTTAAAACGTAGGTACTTAAAAGTGGGTAAAAATAGGAAGAAGATTAGGGCGCACGACCCAATGACAATATGAAGAAATGCTAAATTTTATTAAATGTAATAAAATATTGTTGGGAGGCAAACTAAATCCCAACGCATGTTAATTTAGATACTATTGCAACATTTTGAAGTACATATAAATTCTTTAATTTATTTTCCGGAAATAAATCCGCAATAGTGATGGTAGGTACGTTAAATATTTCATATTTACTTATCGAGACAATTATTTAAATTATTTTAAATTCAAGCAGAGTGGAAGCAGAACGTAAAAAGGAAGAGCATAAAACTTCATCAGGAATCGAAAACTAGTAAAAACTAGAAATAAGGTATATTAATTACAATATACTAAAAAATGAACTTAAAAATGTATCAAGGGAGGACTTAGAGAATGATAGTGTAGAAAATTATACAAATGGTTTTCTTAAAATCTTAAATGATAAAATTAAATTATCTACGGTCACAGTTAAAATTACACATAAAGACATACGTCGCAAGAAATGGATTTCAAAAAAACTTATCAAACTTATAAAGAAAAGGGACAAAATGTACAGCGACCTAAAAAAACATCCAGATAACATAGAACTATAAAGAAAGTATAAAACGTTTAGTAAAGATTTGAATAATTTAATTAAAAAAGAAAAATGTAAATATTATAGAGAAAAAGTTGATGAAAATAGATATCCACCAAAATGTTTGTGGGATATAACAAATGAGTTCTGTGGAGCGGTGAATAAAAACAAAATGAATATATCTTGTATTAAAAATAAAGATGGCAAAAATAATTAATGATAATGAGAAAGTAAATATATTCAATGAATTTTTTACTAAAGTTTGGTAGTTCGTTATTAAATAACCGTTTGAGGCGTTTATAAGAAAAGCCCAAGTGAATTCAATATTCCTTCACCCCACTAACCCCTCGGAAATTATAAAAATTATACAGCAATTAAAAAACAAAGAGTCGTCAGGCATATATGAGATAACAATCACAACTTTGAAAAACATAGCTGATATAATTGCAGAACCGCTAACTTACATTATAAATTTGTCAATATCAACTGGAGAGCGTCCAAAAGCATTTAAGGTTGGTATAATAAAACCTATTTTTAAAAGTGGCGATAAGGAAGAAATTACAAATTATAGACCAATTTCATTAATCAGTAATGCAGCAAAGATATATGAAAAAGTTTTGAAAACAGGAATTGTAGGTTTTTTAGATAAATATCAGATAATAAATAATTCACAATTATTGCATATGCATGCATATTTATATATTTAATTCATTGACAGGCTGTCACTTTTGTCACTGTCGATATTTAATTTCAAATAATTGTAATTAATTTAATAATTTTTATAATTACATATTTGACTCAACTTAAAGGAGGCCACCTGAAGAAGCAATACTAAAAATGCAGAAATAGGTCAGATCTCATTTATTGTGGTTGGATTTTCGTGTTGCCACTGCCAAAAGTGAAATTACATATTTATAGAGTGTTTTGATTAAAGCAGGTTAGTAAATTTAGATAGATTAATTTCTTTAGATAATTATTGAATAGAGCTTTGTCTGTGGAATTGTTCATTAGCATACCTAGATGTTTGGTATCAGAGAACATACATATGATTTCATTGATAGTAATTGTAGAAGATTTGATTTATATTAGCTTAAAATACCTTTCTAATCTAGTAAAATAAGTTTTTATATTCGAGCGGTGGGTTCGATTGGAGTAAAATAAATACTGATTGATGACGAGATGTAAAATATTTATTTAATAACCACTCCGCTTTAAATAATATCGAGTTTGATGATTTTAAATAGGCATGATATATACAGGGTGAATCTTAAATAAGTACAAATATTTTAACTGCTGGTGTAGTTCGTCATTTAAATCAGTCTATTGAAAGCCATTTTTAAAAATTTCTAATATTTACGGAAATATTAATTTTTTAAAAAAATACCCACATTTTCAGGACCGCTGGCTGATTTTTCATCCAACAACGTAATGAAACATATGATTTGTTGCGAGGTTGCCATATCTCCTCCAATATAAATATTACGTTTCCTTTAACGTAATAGTTCTATTTTAAAAATACTTGTTTTAAGCATAAGTACAGTAAAATTGGGTATGTAGTATGATACGCAGCAATATTAACATAAATTTTAACATCTGAACTAACCTTACTATACTTCAACGATTAAAAATGAATTTCCGCAAGTTCAATACTACCGTAAAATATTTAGGAAGATATTACGTGATATTACTATGTCCAATGTTCAAAGCTTATACATAAACGTGCACACAAGCTTACCTGTTTGTTAACAAATTAACTATTTAATCAGTAATCCACATTTCACAAGTTAAATGTCATTGTACACTGTTAGAAAGGGACACAAAACACAATTTCCTTAAGTTATTTTATGAAGAATAACGAAAAACTATGCACGCGTTTTTTATTTAAAATGGAAAAAATGTCAACTTTTAGCAAATTTTATTGCTATTTTCATGCATTATGTGGGGTTAACAAGTTTGACTTGGGCTTCCGATAATCTGTCATGACAGTCAATGACAGTTTGATAATAAAAAATAATATAAAATGTTACACTTGACAAAATTCGCTAAAAGTTGAGATGTTTTCTTCCTTGAAGCAAAGACATTTGTGTAATACTGGCAACACTGTGAACCACACGTTCAGTCTGCAGCACTATGACTCATAAAAGTATGAAGGGTCGGTCTAGGCCAGCGGTCCTCAACAAGTTTTCTACTGAAAAATTACGAAATTTATTTAAAATTTCACTTTTTTATTTCTGATTTTTTTGTAAAAAAACTATTAATTATGTGTTCTACACACAAAACTATACTGCTGGTTAAAATATTTGTACTTATTTAAGATTCACCCTGTATAATTATGTTAATATACACATATTCTAGTGTTTTTTTATGTTACTCGCTTAAAATTATATTACACCACTCTATCCCACTATTTACGGTCAGTGTCTTTTGATTTGTTTTATATTCCCTTATAGCGATGATATAGACAATACATAATAAATTTTTGGGTTATCCGCTAAGTTTTGAAGAAGTAGTCTATGGTATTACCACCTCTCACCACTCGCCTCGAATACAATTTTCTGCACTCCATTAGAGGCCTTATTGGTTTAAGTGTTTTATCACTTCTGCTACCTGAGCCGGTGGTTACGGTTTTTACCGACCCAGACACGTTCTCCACCAGTTCAGATTTGACATTAATAGTCGAAGCTAATTTGTAAATGGTAGATTTATTCGCTCCAGACATTTATACGATGCGACCGGGCCACTAAATCAATCCTAAATATTCATAAGAGGGCTGTTTTCTTAGATGGCTTAATAAAAGGGCAGGTGGCTATGAAAGGGCGCACGTGTGTCGAATGTAAACATTTGAACGGATTTATCTCCGTCACTTTACTCAGCTTTTCTTGAAGCAACAGGATAAATTATTTTGTATTTGTTGTTGCTGATATTTTATTTTATATTTCCTCGATGTGTGTACAATTCGGTTACGTTGTCTGTCGACGACGTACCACACATGAATTCACATTTTTATGGGCCTAGATTTAAGGGTTTTCGAACGATTTGTGAGCAGCGATCCCTTCAAATGTGCATTCCAGATAAAAGTAATTACTTGTCAAACTTGTTAGAGACACTTTTATGGTAGGAATAATAAAACGTTTTCAGTTTACTTTGGTTTATAATAAATAAAACACGATGATATCTTTTTATAAATAAGCTTGCGATATGGCTTCTGAAAATTTTCTGTGTAAATTTTGCATAGGATTTACCGATTCTTTAATGACGGTATCTATACATAGTCCAGGGCATTTAGATCAAAATCGACCGGAATAGCGGAAATTTTTAGGCACAGCAGATATCAAGATGCGGTTTTCTGCATTGTGTTCAGGAAGGTCTCAGGAAAAAAGTCTATATCGTCTGGTTTAGCCATTTTTTGAAAAATGCCTTCTGGGCCGGAAAATGCATTTTCCAATTGCATTATTACTTGCACCATTATAGGAACGACTGGGAACTTGAAAAAATCGCTCGGAAATCGTTACTCGGGGGTTTTTGGGGCTGCCGAACTCTGGCATTAGATTTACCCGAGGATGCACGGGGGTGGCTCTGTGGGGGTGCGCTGGGGGTGAATTGGGGGAGAAATGGCTGCGTGCATGAAAATCACTCCAAAATCGATACTCGGGGGTTTTCGTGGACGCCGAATTCAACGATACTCTACTCTCTTTATAGCTTTGGCGCCTTTTTCGAATCCAGTTTCGAGGCACAAAAGACTTCCAAAGCAATTGTTTTTATAATATGTGTAATATTTATTTATTTAATATTCAATCAAAATTTTTATTATTCATACCCCCGGGTAAATCGGCAGCCACGAAAACGCCCGAGTAACGATTTTCGAGCGATTTTTCCATGTTTCCAGTCGTCCTATAATGGTGCAAGCACAGTATACTAAGCAATCAGTAGGGAAACTCAACTTTCCCGCGTCTTCCAAAAATCCGCCATGTTGTTGGCGACTGACAGTTATTACTATAATTTCTGTGTCAGTTAGGTTTTTGAATTTTTGGCATTATTACATGGTTATCCACTCGTTATCGTTATTGTACTTATATTCCTGCTTTGTGTGTCGTGTTGAGTGTTTAGTTATTTGTGTTTTTATATTAGTGATTATTTATTAGTGGAACTATACCCAGTAAATAATAAATAAACTGGGAGGAAATAAATGTGTTGTAAAAAACTAACGCATAACGCAGCTCTGGGCGTAAAAGGCCTGTAAACAGTTTTATATATGGACGACCAAGTTAGACGTGATAGCTTAATTGAGAATCCTAAAGAAGAATTAAAACATGAAAGGGGGCAAAGGATTTAATTCCAAACAGGAAAGAGACTGCTTTCATACATGAATGAAAGAAACTACTCCATACACCTAATAGAGCAGGGGGTTTTTGATTATGTTAAATATAAAATAAAACTACACTACTAGTTGACCTAGTTTCTATGTTTTCGCAATTTTTTTAAATAAATTTAAATTCATACTGGTTTTATAATCAAATTCAAATTATATCTGCTAGAAACCTAAATTAAAACAAAACATGACCAAAACCTCAATTTACATGAAACTACACTGGATTACAACAGTTAATTAAAAATTAATGCAAAAGTATTAAAACTACGAACAACTTTGGTTATGTTTACCACAAATTATTAGCTATTTTTTCGTATGTTCTCTGGGATCCGCCATATTCTTGGCGACTTTTTCTAGAGTGGGGGTATTTAAAAACTGCCAGACGTATTTCATTCATAAATTGTCTAAGATTCCGTACTGATTGCTTAGTATACTGTGAGTGCAAGTAATGATGCAATTGGAAAATGCATTTCCGGTCCAGAAGGCATTTTTCAAGAAATGGCTAAGCCATACGATATAGACTTTTTTCCTGGGACCTTCCTGAACATAATGCAGAAAACCGCATCTCGATATCTGCTGTGCCTAAAAATGTCCGCTATTTTTCCCTAACTTCCCTGGACTAACAGTTAAGTGTGTTCCGATAATAAAGCAGGTGATAAGAAGAATTTCTTTTACGGGTCCCGTATTCTTGAAATAGTGTTTTCTATAAAGATAAAGATTTTAAACGTCTAATAACTGAAGTATACAGGGTAAATCAGAACTTATTTAAAAAAAATTGGGAATAAATGCGTCATAAAAATATTTTGTAAAAATATATGAAGTTGAATGAAATATATACAGGGTGAACCTTAAATAAGTACAAATATTTTAACTGCTAGTGTATTTCGTCATATAGATCAGTCTAGTGAAAGTCATTTTTTAAAATTTCTAATATTTGCGGAGATATTAATTTTTTTTTAAATACCCACATTTTGAGGACCGCTTCATAACCAACCTAATGAACCATATGATTTGTTGCAAGGTTGCCATATCTCCTCTAATATAAATATTAAGTTTCCTTTAATCTAATAGTAAAGTAATATGGTTAAATTCTATTTTAAAAATACTTGTTTGAAGCATAAGGACAGTAAAGGTGGGTATGTAGTATGATACGCAGTATTATTAACATAAATTTTAACTGTTTAACTGACCTTACCCTAAACGATTAAAAATGAATTTCCGCAAGTTAGAATACATACTACCATAACGTATTTAGGAAGATATCACGTGATATTACTATGTTCAATGTTCAAAAATTATACATAAACGTGCACCCAAGCTTACCTGTTTGTTCAAAAATTAACTATTTAATCAGTAATCCGCATTTCACAAGTTAAATGTCATTGTACACTGTTAGAAAGAGACACAAGACACAATTTCCTTAAGTTATCACACACAATATTAAATTACAAAATAGCAGCTTGACGTATGCGTTTAATATCAAGAAAAGCAGACATTTGTGTAACACTGGCAACACTATGAACCACATGTTCAATCTGCAGTGCTATGACTCATAAATGCATGAATGTCAGCGGTCCTCAACAAGTTTTCTACAGAAAAATTACAAAATTTATTTAAAATTTCACTTTTTTATTTCTGATTTTTTTGTAAAAAATCTATTAATTATGTGTTCTACACAGTGAACTATACTGCTGGTTAAAATATTTGTACTTATTTAAGGTTCACCCTGTATAGTACAAAATTGTGAAAATGCTTTAGCAGAACTATTTCCCGGTAAACATGTGCCAAATGCAGCTACTTCTACCACGGTGTGCAGTGAGTGAGAATTTTAAACCCGTGGAAGAGATTGAGGTCCAGAACGTCCACGCCGTATTGCAGCAGTGTGGCGTATCATACAAGAGGCTCAAATGTCCGTTCTCCGGAAAATGCGGAAATTTAAGCGTAAACTTAACCTACCATTTTTTACAAAATTAAAAAACGGAATTGTGCTAAATTGTGCTAGTTGTCCTGAACATTTTTCTGTTTAAAGAAATTCGATATCTATCTCCGTTCTGCGGAAAATCCGAAAAAACCGAAAACTTAAGCGTGAACTTAACCCCCTATTTTTTCCTAAAATTAAAAAACGGGATTGTGCTGAATTGTGCTAGTTGTCATGAACATTGTGCCGTTTAAAGAAATTCGATATATATCTCCGTTCTCCCGAAAATCCAGAAAAACCGAAAATTTTGGAGAAAAAAAATGGAGGGCTACGTGGAAAACACGATTTTTTCATTTTATAGGAAAATGACTATTATTTTTCTTTAAAATTTTACGGCACAATGTAGCACAAATCCGACACAATGCAGCACAACCTTTATTTTTTAGTTTATCAAAGAATGGGGTGCTAAGTTCTCGCACATGAGGCTCAGTTATATCCGTACCATGTACATCGTGTCCAAGCGTTAATGCCAAGGGATTGGACGAGGAGGACCGATACCATGGTCGCCACAATATCCTGACTTTAAATCATTTGGACTTCATTTTGTGGGAATATTTAAAAAATGAAGTGTATTACACCGAAATTGATACATACTATTGATGATTTACACAAACGTATCATAGCTGCTGCCAATAACTTAGGTTTAAAACGGACAAGAAACACACAAATTCGTATTAGTTTGTAGAAACTGGGTAAGATGGGTCCAAAATTTTGTTGTAACATTAGGTATGTCAAGCTATTTTAATTAAATTAAAATCACAAATTAATTCTATCAATAATTAAAAACAATAGGCAAAATCATTTGAAATGGCTGTATAAAATAGGCGTTATAAAATGCTATTTATTTCTTTTTCTTATTTTACAGTGGACCAGTTTCCAGTGCCGTGCAGAAGTGTATTTTTTCGATCATTTTCAAACTGCCCTTTTTATTTATTTTTTTACAAAATTGTGTTTGTAAGTCTATACATTAATTTTTTTTAGATAAGTTCTGAATCACCCTGTATATGGCTTATCAAATAACATAATTTTTTTTATTAAGTATTAACAGTATTGTGTAAAACTATTCAACTAGTAAAATAAATTTTATAAGGATTGTTGATATTCGCCCGTCTACCGGACAAGTCTCTGACTTTTGGCATAATACATGTGATTAGAATGAAGGGTAGAGGTATTATTATCACTGTTATTGTGGTAGAATTCAGAGTCGTCATATTTTACAGCTATTAAACAAAAGTAAGAAAACAATGTTTTCAAATGATATAGTATTTTATTAATTTCAACTTATGCAATTTTTTAATAGCTATTGTTGTATAAAATTAAAACGTTAAGTTCTTACATAATTTATAATAATTGACGAATGGACACGTATGTAATATTTATATCTGCAAAATCTAAACTAAATGCAGTACGCTATCTGTTATAATCTATAATAATTAATTGCGTAGAAGCATTTAATTTCAATTACCTAAATATTTCTAATAATTAAAAAAACCTTGTGTCTAGATTAGATATTAAATAAAACCGGCGTACCATTCATAAATCAGCAAATTCATTTCCTAGTATTGTTGGATGAAGAAAGAAATAACTGATAAATTATCGAGAATTACCTATTATTTTATGAAATAGTTGATATTCTTCATTAATCAAAAATAATGTCAGGAAAAAATAATGTAAAAATAATTTGCTCCAGATATATCAACATACAGAAAAGAAAAAATTTCTGTACAACTTGATTTTCAAATATTTGTACAGGATGATTTTTTAGTTGATTACATACCGAATATTCATGGAACAGAATAAGGGCCAAAATATAATAATTATTAAATTTCATTTTTTTCTCGCTTATTTTTAGTAATTTTAAAAAATAGTGATATGAGCTCTAGGGGGACTGAAGATTTTTTGCAAAAAGGACGAAATGAACTCCTGCAATGCAGTATCTCGTAATAATCAATGATACGATTATGCAAAAATTATTATTCAGTATTAATAAAAATAATATATCTCTACCCTTTATTCTAATCACGAGGATTAGCCCAGAAGCCGGAGAATTGTACGGGAGAGGGGGCGGCGTATTATTATTTACGCCCAGGAACGGCTTACCTTGGTAGGTAATGTTATTGAAAGAATTGCAGTTAAATTTAAAGGTTCGCATTAACGGAATTTTGTTGGAATTTTCACATAATTCCTTGAATTACGAAGGATTTCTATAGTATTGGAATTTTAGTGTACAAAATTTAACCAGTGACTTTCCCCTTGTGAGTAGAACACATGGTTAAAATTATATAATCAACTTTAAAATCATTCTGTAGAATTTTACAGTACCATTTTTAAAATTTAGCAAGTAACATTAGTAGTCATTTTTTATTACGAAACATTTTTGTTTTGAGTTCCTCCCTACTTCCCAGTTTGTAATTATTGACAAACGTGAAATGTTTACTGTTAAAATGGTCTTTGCGGCGCTAAGCCTTCTATGTTCTATGTAATGGCTTAGTCAATTATCACAATTATCTTTTCACTGCTTAAAAGTGCTTTCTAAAACAAGCCGAAGCCGCCCACTAGTTTCACAATTCCTCCTAAAGCGGTATAGCTACGTTAATTAAATAAAAATATCTTTTATTTAGATCTAAATCAGCAAATTTGCGAAATCCTTTAACATGCTGTTATACGGCAAAATATAGTTATTGCAAAAATTATTCAAATTATAAAAAAGTAGTAATGCTCTGGGTTTGTTTTTTGTCAATGAAAGCTGAGTGATACCCTTATTATATGTAAATGCAAAATTAAACCATAAAATTTAAGCGCAATGAATCTTATCAAACATACAGGGTTCGAAAAATTATAAAGATGACAAATTTTATATTATTTACATTACTACCTTCATTTTTTCGTATAGGATGATCGATTTAACTGAAGAATTCAGTTTTTCTTGTAAACGGCTGAAGCAAATTTTCGATAACATATTACAATATTTGAATGTATGCAGTAACCGAAATTACTACATTTAGTTGGCTTATTTGTCTGCCTGTTATTCTAGGATTAATTACATCTATACCTAATTTTAGAAATGTTTCAAAATAATTCAGAAAAGTCTTTATCTGTATTATTTCTTTTATTTTCTAATATTTGTATGACTTGATATATCAATACTAGTGCTCTATAATATTTTACTTAAATTAATTATAAAAGACAAAATTTGAAACAGGGTTAAAACTATTTACCTTTTTATATATTTTTAGGTATTAATAATATTGTGTGAAACTAAGTACTCAGTGGACAAAAGCCCCAACCTGCGTTGAATTACACCCACAATATCTACCCATATATTCCTTATTATTAGTTTTGTAACATTTTTTTACTGTTTTAGAAAGGTATTTTAAGCTAATATAAATCAAATCTCCTACAATTCCTATCAATGAAGTCATATATGTATGTTCTCTGATACCAAACATCTAGGTATGCTAATGAACAATTCCACAGACAAAGCTCTATTCAATAATTATCTAAAGAAAATAATCTAATTTACTCACTCTATAAATATCTAACTTCACTTTTTGGTAGTGGGAACATGACAAATTCGACCACAATGGATGAGATCTGACCTATTTCTGCATTTTTAGGTGAACATTTTTCAAGTAGGTATTGTCATATTTAATTCATTGACAGGATGTCACTTTTTGTCATTGTCGATATTTAACTTCAAATAATTTTAATTTTTATAATAATTTTTATAGATATTTGATTCAACTTAAAGGAGACCACCTGAAGAAGCAATCCTAAAAATGCAGAAATAGGTCAGATCTCATCTATTGTGGTTGAATTTGTCGTGTTCCCACTACCAAAAAGTAAAGTTAGATATTTATAGAGTGAGTAAATTAGATTATTAGATGTTTGGTATCAGAGAACATACATATGACTTCATTGATAGGAATTGTAGGAGATTTGATTTATATTAGCTTAAAATACCTTTCTAAAACAGTAAAAAAAACTATTTACCTTATTAACACACCCGCCCCATGTAAATCTAATTTTAGAAATGTTTCTAAATAATTCAGAAAAGTTTTTATCTGCATTATTTCTTTTATTTTTTAATGTTTGTAGGACCTGATTTATATCTATCAATACTAGTGCTCTATAACAAGAAAACTAATTCCGCCCTTAAACGTACTAGTGTCAATTGTTAATAAAATATGTTGTTCCTTAAAAAAATATATGTAAAATCTGGGTAATATAGTATAATTTGATAAAATTATCTTACACACCCTGTATCTCAAAAATGAGTGGCTCTGGAACAGACGCCGTCTATTAAGCAAACCTCACTTATTCCTACTCATATATTTGTATAAAATTATGTTGAAAAATCTTAATTCCTGTGTAATAACAAAAATTAATATAATGTGTAATGACCTATTTGATGTTCTCCATGTTATTTCATATTTTATCGAATTATTTACGACTTGAAAAAATGCCAAATAGAAATTGGCTGCTTGAGAAATTGGACGCTTTGTACAAACAACATATGTTTACAAACTTTTATAATAAAGCCTTAAATCATGTCTAAACAGTGCACAAAATACTGCATCTCAGAAACCTATAAAAAGACCGTAAAATTAATAACCTCATACATGCAGTCAGTCACTCAAAAGTGGCATCGATCTTGGAACCACTCAAGCCCGAGTAGGTAGAAATGCCAATCAAGCGAGTTGAAATGTCACACTTTTCTAAAATATAATAAAAACCTCATACAGCGGTTTGTTATGTAAATATATCAGTTACGAGTTATGGGATATTTTTGTGAGTGTGTCTACAAAATAGTAATTACAAGAAGCAGAACCATATCACTTTCCTGTGGCGTCAAGATGACAGTTTGAGAATAGTCAAACTGACAGAAAATTTCGCCTACATCCTTTCTGTCATAGCTGAGACACATCATCACTACGTTACCACGAATTATCTCCTTTTAGAGGAAACCAATATATACATATTATTTATACAAATACATCTTCAACAAATATTGTGTGGGGAAAATTACTTTTGTTTTTCATTCTGAATAGCCTAACATATCTCCCTAGCATAATATAATATTGATAATACTCGTATGTCGTATACAGGGTGTTTATTAATTGAATGCCGATGCTTAAGGGTGTGAATTCTTCGGTCATTTTAAGAAGAAAACTTAATATCAACATAAACCTCTTAATTTTTGAGCTACTGGGTGCTACAGTTTTAAGAAAAAATTTACTTTTTTATTATAATTTTCTTATCACTCCAGATATTTTTATGAAATTTTGTACACATATATTAATCATTAAGGAGCATTGTTTGATGTAAAAAATGTTTTAAAATCTTTGCCAATGACGTCCGTACGAGGTTTGAATTAAACATTTTTGAAGAAAAAAATGGTACGCCACTGTTTTTTCTAAAAACTAGAATTATTTTTAAAATCTCCATTTATTTTACAGAAAATTCGGTCCCTAGACTTATTCTCGTACGACGCACCATTTTCATGTAAAAAAATTAAAACTAAAAAAAAATTTTTTTCCAAGTTCATTGAGACTGCTTTTGGTAGTTTGTTGCCATTTTGTAGACACCCACCATGTGTGGAAACACACTGAGGCAAAAATTAATTTTCTACTTTCACAAATGACGTTCACATAGGTATGATATTGAATATTTGAATAAAAAAAACGGTAAGCTCATTAAATGCCCCCTTAAAGCAAATTAAATAAAAATTAGTAGGCTGGGTAAAGTATCATAATTTTTGACACTTCTTTTCGCAATAAAGTTGACATTGATTTTTCATTATTAAAAAATTATTATTAGACTAAGAGGTAAAATTTCATAAAAAATGGTAAATTTTACAATCGGTGAATTAGCTGACATGCATTTTACTTGTGGGGTTGCCGACGGATATGCATACCAAGCCAGGAGGAGACCCGATCCGAGAACATTTTCTGGGATTCATAGGCGTCTTCACGAGACCGGAAATTTAAAAGTAGACCACAGTGCTAAAGGAGTCCCTGAAACAGTAAGACCACCGGAACTTGAAGAAGGAATTTTACATGAAATTGAGGAAAACCCCGAAACTAGCACGAGAAAAATCGCAGTAACATTTAATGTTTCACACGTACTTGTTTGGAAAATTCTTATCGAAAATTTGTTATATCCATATCACATTCAAAGAGTCCAGGCATTACTCCCTAGAGATTTCCCGTTGCGCAATCATTTCTGTGAGTGGTTTCTTCAAAAGCTGCTGGAAAATCCGTTATTTGACAAGTACATTCTTTTTATCGATGAAGCTAGTTTCTCTCGAAACTCAGTCCGAATTTTCCATAATAACCATTTGTGGGCGGATGAAAACCCTTTTGCAATTGTTGAATCAAATCATCAAGAACAGTTTTCATTAAATGTTTGGGCTGGTATTATTGACGATTATTTGATAGACCCATTTTTTCTCCCAAGAAGATTAGATGGACAATCGTATTTACACTTTCTTGAAAAAGATCTGCCGCCAATGCTTGAAGACCTTCCTCTTTTATTAAGAAACCAGATGTGGCTAATGCACGATGCTGCCTCCACATTTTAGCTTACGGGTGCGTGAATTTTTAAATCACAACTATACCGATCGGTGGATAGGCCGCGGAGGAACGCAGTCATGGCCCAGATCTCCCGACCTTAATAGTTTGGACTACTTTTCTGGGGTCATCTGAAAAGCTTAGTGTACGCAGTGCAGATTCAAGCCAAAGAAGAGTTACGAAATCGTATAATAGTATGCTGCCAAACCATAAGAGACACCTCAAAAATTTTTTAAAATGTACATCAGTCTATGCGAAGAAGAGTAGATGCTTGCATACGTGTGGGTGGAGGACACTTTCAACAACTACTGTAAATACATAATTTGGGTTCTTTATTTTGTTTGTACTTTCTTGTTGTTTCGTTTTAGGTTTAAGATTTTGTTTTTGGTTTTCTTTTTTTTTATCCAAACATTTAATATTATGCCTACGTGGAGGTCACTGGTTAAAGTAGAAAATAAATTTTTGCCCTAAAAAAAGTGTTTCCACGCATGGTGGGTGTCTACAAAATGGCAACAAAATATCAAAAGCAGTCTCAATGAACTTGAGGAAAAAAACTTTTATGGTTTTAATTTTTTACGTGAAAATGGTGCGTCATACGAGAGTAAGTCTAGAGACCGAATTTGCTGTAAAATAAATGGAGATTTTAAAAATAATTTTAGTTTTTAGAAAAACCAGTGGCGTACCATTTTTTTCTTCAAAAATGTTTAGTTCAAACCTCCTACGGACGTCATTGGCAAAGATTTTGAAACATTTTTTACATCAAACAATGCTCCTTAATGATTAATAGATGTGTACAAAATTTCATAAAAATATCTGGAGTGATAAGAAAATTATAATAAAAAAGTAATTTTTTTCTTAAAACTGTAACACCCTGTAGTTCAAAAATTAAGAGGTTTAGGACATATGTTGATATTAAGTTTTCTTCTTAAAATGACCAAAGGATTCACACCCTTAAGTATCGGCATTCAATTAATAAACATCCTGCATGTTACTTTAAGCAGGATCGATCTCGTTAGAATGCATCGCCGGGTTTTCTTTTAACACGGAGTACCTATCCTGTGAGATAGATCTACCTTACCGCTTATCATATGTCTAATGCTGTTTATGTCTTAGTTTTATAGAATAGTGTGCTCCGTAATAGTTATTTTTGCACGAACAACCATTTTTAGTTCACTTACCATGTTTATTTTTACTACTATAAGTAATTCCCTTACTGTTCTAGAACGGTAAGGTCATAACTGTCAAAATAGATATTTTTAACATCGCATTGATTTGGAATGAGTTTTCTAGAATTCGGTTTAAAATTTAATTGGTTTAAAATAAAGATGTATTTTAAATCTATTTATTGATGTTGAAATTAAATGTGCACTTTGTACAGTTACTTACAGAAATTGGAACAGTATATTTTTCTCGACTTTTGTTTCAGTTATATTTCTATTTAAAGTAGATGTAAAGTAGGCCAGAAGCTGTAATAGTAGGTAACGGGTCAGCACATGAATCAGAAGTATTGCAGGATGATGTGCGGTCTTTATCGCGAAGAATTTTATCTGCATACTGCAGTTTATTTTGAAGAGAATCTTCGGTGTAGCTTTCGGCAATGGTCGAGGATTTCCATCTCCTATGAATTTTTACCCCCTACACATCCACACCTCTATTAGCTAGAAGAGTGGCTGAATTACGGTGAAACAAATGACCTCAATAATTTGTAGGATTTTGTAGTTTTAATATTCAGCTACCTTTGACGGCCACTGTCCAATTGTTCCTTTTCCCACCATCTGGTTGTAGCACCTTCCATTGCGATAATTCAAAAATACATACTAGATTTTATGCTTGTTGGCCGCAAGATGATGTACTTGCGGTAAATTTTTAAATAATAGATATTTTCATCCTATCTGTTTGTATCAGTAAATATTTGATGAATATTTGTTTTGTTTGTGGAATTTTTACAACTACGTTCCTTGATCGTTAATATCCTAAATGGCCATGTTGTATAACTCTTCCTTCTACATACATATTCCTAATATCAATGTTACCTAAAATGCAAAACGATATTTAGCACCTTACATGCAAAATCATCTAAATTTACCTTATGAATTAAAATCTGTCATCTGGTGCCTCAATTAGGAATCGAGACATGTCTTTCTTAGTAAACAACTGGCTTTTTTTGGTCGACTCTCAATATTCCAGTCGCGCCTCGATACACATTATTTTGTTTGTTTACAAGCCTGCGTAGGTGCGATCGGGGCAATCTAGCGGTTTGCGATATCACAGTCGTCGAATTGGGTGCCAGCGGAGCAAATTCTGTGACAATATATTTCACTCGGTTCTCTAGACACTTTTATTTTACGGTCGTCATGAATCACCCTGTATAACCATTTGTGTCGTTTTACCTTTTAATAATGTACTGTATGGAAATGGTTTTCTAATTCGTTTGATCATTCACATAGAGGGTCATTTTGACAATAATAATACTCCATATTCACAAAAGACCATTTGACTGTTTTTTATTCATCGCCGGGTGTCAAATAACTGTGAAACTAATAAACTTATGTCATAAACCTTTGCTGAAACCGTTGAAACATAATAAATTTGTCTTTCAGTTCAGGTAATGGCCCCGTAGGCTTTTAAGGATCATATACTATACCAATTTTTAAATCTGGGAATAGAAGTACGGTAACTAATTGCAGACCAATAATAATAATTATTAATAACTTAAGCTAAGATTTAAGAAAAACGTATTAAAACTCAACAAATTTCCTCTCTAAAAATAATCTGTTAAGTTAAAGTCAATTTGGTTTTCAAAAAAATATTAGTACAGAAGATGCTTTATTTCTAATATAATAAGTAATCAAAATGAAAATAATAAATATATTTCGATATTTTTAGACCTCTTCTGTTTTAAAGACTGGAAGAAATTGGTGTACGTGGTGGTGGCACTTCAGATTTCTTAAAATTCTCTTGGGTACAACAGGTTAAAATAAATATTTTTTTAAGTGATCCAATAAGCTGCTCTGTGTGAGTTCCACAAGGTACTGTGTTAGGCCCTATTTTATTTTTAATTTATGTAAATAAGCTAGGTATTTTAGATGTTAATGGAAACGTAATGTGTTACGCTGACGACACAGTTATAAATTTTATAGGTATTTCGTGGGATGAAGCTTTTAAGAAAGCTGAGATAGATATGTCTGTGATTTCCAATTGGTTCCAAGAAGGCCTTTTAAGTCTAAATACAGATAAATCAAAATTTTTAATTTTATCCATTACTGATGTCGATCAATTTTTAAAAAATAACATAAAGATCCAATGCTTAAATTGTCATAAATGTAACTGTCCTCTTATTTTTAGATCTAACTTAATTAAATATCTTGGAGTAATAGTTGATCAGCATTTAAAATGGAACGAACACATAGATTATATTTCAACCAAGACTAGAAAATTAATGCATAAATTCTACCCTTTAAAAGATATTTTAAGCAGAAAACTTATACTAATACTGTATGACTCACTAATTATTTCTATAATGAGATATTGTATTACTGTTTGGGGTGGAACTTACAAAAATTATATACTTAGATTGCAAGTAATTCAAAATACTATACCAAAAATTATATTTAAAAAATGTCGTTTATATTCAACTTGATGAATTGTATCATACAACTAATGTATTCAACAGATTTTTATATATCAATGTATTCTTTGGATGTATAAAAATAATAATCTTAAACTTGTCCCAAATCAATTTGAAAATGGTTGTACTGTTGTACTGTTTATCATTTCCAAAAATATATGTTCTATCTTGGATCAAATTTTATAATTGACTTCCATTTGAAATAAAAGAGTTCTTAATTACTAATTATAAATTGGAATATATTCTGCTTAAATTGTAGGTTCCTTCTTTTCTCCTCCTCAGATCCTGTATGAGTATCTATGATATGTAGTATTTGTATCTATCTGTGGAGATTATTTGTGTACTTATAAATTTTCTCTTGTGTCATGTGTTGACAATATTATGCAAGTACATATCTCGATTCTTGGAAAACAAGCCTTAGGTTTAGCTGATGACTTAGATTCATATTTTGTTATATAACATTTTATTGTTCATTATATTTCGCACTTTTTCTACTTGTTTATTTGTTGGAAATAAATACTACTATTACTACTTTGTTGAAGATGGCTGAAGACTCATGATGGTTTACGTTCAATCAAACCGGAAATTGGTCAGTATTGATCTTAACGGTATCATCGATTCTCCAGATTACCCATGTTTAGTTATACATGTATCACAATATAACTTTAGAATAAACGCACTGTTCCATGAGACTTTCTATTGTACAAACTCTGGTCAAAACTCACCTAAAAATAGAATATTTAGAAATAATAGTTTTATTTTATTCCTCTAGACATATTTTGTTCATCGTTCGCTGGTTTTAAAAAAACTCTTATTGTAGATCGACATTTTCCGTCACAATTTCTTCTGCACTTTTATATTTAATAATAGTAATATCCCTACCCCTCATTCTAATCACAAGGATTAGCCCAGAAGTCGGAGGCTTGTGCGGGAGAGGGGGCGGCATATTATTATTATTAAGCAGGCCACATTTGCGCCAAGGAACGACCTACGTTGGTAGGTACTAACCACTATTCAGTGCATTAATGAGGGAAACCTGAAAAATCTCATTAATTAGGGGGAGGTAGTCAAATGTCGACCGGTATCAATCTCTCACATTGACCCAAGCTAACATTCTTTCACCCTACCATACTCGCAGAGAGGGTGCCAATCCTCTCCACAGATATAGCTGATATACGGTCTACCGGTTGCGGGGCTCGAACCCACACCGGTCTAACCACATCGATTAAAGTACTGACGCCTTAAACTGCGTTTAATTTAGCTTTATGTGTTTTGTGTACATTGTTTTGGACTATAAGCCAGTGTTTGCACCATTTCGATAAATAAATAAAGCTTTAAGTTGTTTGGTAACCCATATTTATCAAAAGTTATCTTCGTTACTTTATTTATTCCATTTTAAGTTAAAGAGAAAAAAAAAGTATTTCACAGTCCATTTAAAATAAAGTTTGTATGAAATATATATGAATATGTCAGGGAAATTTATAGTCTGTTTGGAAATGAAAGAGAGTAATAAAACCTCGAGATAAAAACCGGGCATGAGCGTGGTAATATTTCGTTTCAAGTAATTATCGGGTAACACTAATGCTAACAGGTAATGGGTGTACATTAGTATATTTTACTGGATACATCATAGGGCAGGAGCCAGTGTATTGTGACAGATCAAGTCTTAGAGCTGAATATACGAAGACGTGCTAGTGCAGTAGAGTAAAATTCGACTTGTGTTTAGTAACTATTGTGCCAGTGGATATAATATTGTTTGGGTAAAATGTCGAGGTTATCAGATTACGTACCTGCTAAGCGCGTAAAAAGATGTACGCTGTCTCAGGATGAGAATATTATTATATTAAATGTATTTAATGCATTGAAACACTAAAATCCTATCAACAGTGTTGACGACATCGTGGAAAAGTGTTCCAAAATAACAGGGATTGGAAAATCGGCTATCTACAGACTTTTAATAGAAACAAAAAATAAACAAGATACTGTAAAACCCCCAAAATCATCTACAGGGAGGTCAAAAGTCGTTATGGATGATTTCTTCAAAAATGTCATTCGCGGAAAAGTACACTCATTTTATTTTAAAAAAGAAATACCAACGCTAAACAAAATTTTAAGTGAATTTTCAGAGGACAACGGTTTGCCAAAAATCAGTAGAAGCAAATTATGGGCCGTCTTACGAGAGTTGAATTTTTGCTGGGAAAAGCAGAACAGGAAGTCAGTTCTTATCGATAAAGATGAAATTATTTGTTGGCGAAGATCTTACTTAAGATCAATTAGAAAATTTTGTGACGAAGGGAGGAATGTTTATTATCTAGACGAAACTTGGGTCAACGAGGGATATACTGTAACACAAGTATGGCAAGATAAATATGTAAAAAGTTTTTCGACAAGCATTTTTGGATGGACTTTCAACAGGGTTCAAGGCATCTTCAGGTAAAGGGCGAAGATTAATAGTGACACATATAGGTAGTGCCAGTGGTTTTGTAGATGGCGGTTTACTTTTATTTGAATCTAAAAATACAGGTGACTATCACGAAGACATGAACGCAGATGTTTTCGAAGAGTATTTTACACAGATGTTGGATCTTATTCCTCCGGGGTCTGCAATTGTAATGGATAATGTCAGTTACCATTCATGGCAGACCGAGCGGACGCCTACGACTGCTTGGAGGAAAGCCGATATAATTCAATGGTTATCGGGAAAAAATATTTCTTTTCAAACAAATATGGTGAAAAAGGAACTTTTGACACTTGTCAATCTTAATAAAGACCAAAAAAAATATGTTATCGATGAAATGGCAACAAATCGCCAAATAACGGTACTACGGTTACCACCTTATCACTGTGAACTTAACCCAATCGAAATAGTCTGGGCGCAGGTAAAAGGAGATGTAGCGCGAAATAATACGAGGTTTAAATTGAGTGACGTGAAAATTTTGTTAAAAAATTCCTTAGAACGAGTAACTGCAGTTAACTGGCAAAGATGTATACATCATGTACAAAAAGAGGAGAAAATGTGGGAACTCGATAATTTAATTGACGTTACTGTGGAACCTATCGTTAT
The DNA here is from genome assembly GCA_037114965.1 of Monochamus alternatus. Classification (NCBI taxonomy): domain Eukaryota; kingdom Metazoa; phylum Arthropoda; class Insecta; order Coleoptera; family Cerambycidae; genus Monochamus; species Monochamus alternatus. Next base: position 24,354,281 of record CM073426.1, on the reverse strand, counting down.
CAATCTAGGAGACGAAGATAATTCATCAGAATATTAGGATGAATTTTAATATACCTACTTTTTTATTTTCTTTATTTTACATTTATACAACACTACATTTACTCACCATAATTTGAATTTTCAAAATACATATATTTTTGTGCGGAATAAAAGTCTATTCATAATATTGAATAATTTTATTTGAATTACTAAAAACCCTCTTAACCCAGTTATGATGCTTAAAGTAGCCTCTATTTTTGAAATGCTGTTTTTATATTGTTTATTTATAAGAGAAATGGACCGAGAAATTGAAGGGGCATAGACAAAGGCGGATTTTCGGGGATTAAATTTTAGCTACAATTTAGTACGGTTCGATCACACAAAGTTTTTTTAAAGATACACCTCATCTATACCGATAATACATAATATAAAAATATTGAATATAAGCACAAGTACTTCATTTATTTACGATTTGCATACATAATAAGCTTTTATTACTCTCTTTCATTTCTAAACAGACTATAGTTATCCTAGTGTAGAAATTTACAAGAATTAATTTGTTTTGAAACGCAAGTTTCAATAATTATATTTTCAATACCATTGTTCGATAGTTTATGAGTGTTGGTGGAAATACGTAAAGTGTATTCTCAAATCCGAACACTCGATATGTCCAGGTGGGAGGTACACAGACCGATTATAAAACTATTCAATTACCCATCACGCCAATTACGTCCAATGAATGCGAAGGGGCTTGTCTGCAATTACGTGATAATTAGCCCGGCGATGTAGCGGAGAAAAACTGCGACCGCGATAATTCTAAACTGGAGCGCGGCGGGAGTTCACAGAATCTCTTATCGGACGCACTTCCGGCCAGAAAAAGTTTATATTGCTGACCAACCATCCGGATTGCATTACTCCAGCCAGACTCGTTTAATTCCAAACATTTGTCTGTCTAGTATTATCCTGCGAGAGCCATATACAATCGCTGATTGATCTGATTATCTGTCATTAAGGATTCACTTATTCCTTCATTCACTACTAAATTATATTATTTCTTATTAAATAATTACGTATCAGTAAATATACCCATATGAACGGTAAAGTTTTTAGGGGTTACTCTGGCTGATAAACTAATCTCATCTCATACGTTGCTGTGTTATGATGCCCTGCAATCCAAATTTCAGCGACTTTCGTATGTCAGCGCGACAGGGGTGATATGCATAGTTGCCACAAAGAGGCTCTCCTGCATCTTCCAAAGTTACATCTCATGGTTGAAAGTAAGGTCTGGTTATTGGCTAAAATAGTGAGGGATGAGGCAAGGCAAAAATAGTGAATTTATTTTACTCTTGGTCGGAAAGTATGCCATGGCCTTTCAGGCTAAAGTATTTGCTATCATTAACTGCATACAAGAGAATATCAGAAGGAGATATGTAAACGAACATATTCAAATACGCGCCGACAGCCAGGCGGCTTTACGAACGCTTCTGTCCTTGAGGATCACCTCTCGTGTAGTTCTGGAATGTGCCAGGATTATTTCCTTCTTGAGAAGTGATAATTCTGTTAAGCTGATCTGGATTCCGGATCATAGTGACCTGGCAGGCAATGAGAGGCCTGATATGTAGTTAATTTGTGGTACCTTAATCAGTATTAGGGTTATCACAATGCTATCTCGCAAGGTCTCTTGATGACTGGATCAAAGGAATATTTATCGGGTGGATCTAAAATTGTATTAAGGCTTAAGCAATGCCGCGAGGTGCAAGCTTTGCAGATAAGGATTCAATTCACGTCCTTTGTATCTGTGTTTAATAGCAGCATACAAGAGAATATCAGGAGGAGTATCTAGGGGCGGTTTTTGCTTTTTCCTCTGACATTAGAAAGATTCCAGCTAGTGCTAGCTTTTGCGCGCACCACAGTTTTGAACTCTGCAGTCAGCGGCATGTACAATGGGTCTTCAGGCCTGGTTGCCGTGGATAATCCACTCCACCTCAAACAACAACAACAAATATATTTATAACTATCTAGTGAACTGTCGCCATGATTGATGGCATACTAGTAGTATTTGAGCACTTTCATTGTTCTAAACGTGATTATTGAGTTCACAATAATCTCTGGCCGCAATATAGAGCTATGCCAACTACCATGCCTTTTTATATCTGTCATACTTGACTCTGCATTTGTTAAAGCAATAGCAGAAGTTCATCGTGACCATAGAAATTTTTCAAATCTAAAAAATTGGGAATATATACATTTTTTTTTTATTGATATGTACACCTTAGTAACCTGCCAGGAACAAATAGATGTATTTTCTTAACGAAGATATTGCTTTTTTCAACGATTGGGAATTGTTTATGAATACCTCATTTAGTTACTGAAATATTTAGTATTATAATTGTACTCATATCTTCAATGTCTGTTATATTCATATTCAGTGATTCTTTACCTGCTCTCTTCGAAATAATTTATAATCAGAACAATATAAAATACAAGGCAATGAGTAGATAAACATTCATTACTTGAAGTAGTAAATGAACATTATTAATTAGTTCAGATTTCTTTGATTCCCCTTGCAATTCTGTAAATGTTTTAATATATATGTTGATGTGAATAGGCTTCGTAGATTTCAAAATAGAACATTTAGTCCATACAAAATTTTGAAATATGTGATTGAAAATGATAAAAATACATCATTTCTTAGATAGATGCCAGTAACATCACTATCTTGTTTCATAATATGATTTTTTTGTAATCATTATGGAAATATATCATATTTTCTATAGCTAAGGAAATATACAGCATATATGTACCATGATCTATCCTTTACACGACCTCCTACAATACAGCATATATTATTCCTCAATAAGGAAGTCCTATTCATCTGTTTCTTCCGATACATCTACTTTAGGACATCATCTTATCAGAAAAAGGATCAAGTCATGAACACATTTTTCTATTTTATAAAGATATTAGTAATAAATTAGACCAATCCGCAACTTCTTCTCGATTGCTTCTCTCCAAAAAACCTCGTACCTCCATATATTTTGTCAAATTAATGTTATTTTTTATATTCAGGGTAGCTTTTTCATCGAATAGGTGGACAATAACGTTGAAGGCTTCATTTTCTTTGAAATATCGAGAAAATAGGCAATCACCACATTTTCAGAGAAAGATCCTACAAGTTTCTTCTGTCTATGTTCCATGAATCTGCTGTATGTGAGCTCATATACAGTTCTTGACTTATCCGGTAATAGGTGCAATTCCACATCTCGCGCCAGGTCTCTTATCTGAGGTGGTGTTAGCGTTAATAACTCATCCTCACTTTCAATTACATCCATGTTTTTAAAATTGACAATGACATTAAAGTAAACATAAATAATCCAACAAACGTATCGGCGGTAAACATAGTAATGAAAAAGCAGATTTGGATATAGCTAACAAAACGCAATTAATAAATATAAAAGGACGATTTTTCGTGAAATTAGAACAAAGTTGGAGAAAAAATTATATGTTTTACTAGACAGATTTAATGCCTTGCCTGGTTTTCACTAAAACACCAGGCACGCCGTTAAATCCTGTGCTTTTCTGTCTAGTGAAACAAATATAGTTATTTGTTTCCTTGGTGTAAAAGTATTGTATCTACCCTTGCGGTAAAAATATTACTTTCTGTACGATTTTTAGTAGATGAAAGGCAACTTTGAGATTAGCATGTAGTGTGCATTTTTAAGGCACGCATGTAAAAGTTTGGAGAATGAGCGCATCGAATTCTGCAATTTACATCAGTACCTTAAAAACACACTTAACACAAATATCATACAATATTTTTCTACAAACAGCACTAAAAAGAATTAACCCGGGTAGAAATAAGTTAAGTCATTTACGAAAAGTTTGAAAGCTTTAGATTTGTCAATTTTAAACGTTGTGTCTTTCTGCCCTTAAAAAGTATAAAGAAAATATGGTAAAGAACAATCCATTTAAAGAAATCGATGAAGCAGCCAACCGAGCTACTTTGGACTTATTATCCGGAAAAATATACTAAAAATGTATTCTGGGCCAATTTTGAGAAGAAATTGAACGTTTGGAAATCGTCATCTCTATGGTCTAATTATTCTACGACGTAGATATTAGTAGGTTATCAACCCAAAAAATCAAAGATCTTGACCAGAGACCAAATTAAACAGTTTTTGAAGTGCGCACCGGATGACGAGTATCTTATGATGAAAGTAGTAGCTACTATTTTGCAAATATTTGGTGCCTTCCGTAGAGAGGGGATTTGCCAGTTGACTCTCGACAACTTGGGAATTGTGGGCACTTCCAGTTCAATATTGCTATTGATATCAAATACCAAAACCAAGGTTCCACGAAATTTCACTATCGTTGAAGAATTTTATTTGAATTTCTACCGGAAATACATGGCTCTTTGTCCAGCAAATGTGGGACATCGGAGGCTTTTCCTAAAGTATGTGAAAGGCAAGTGTACGAAAAACCCTGTGGGAATAAATACGTTTGGAAAATTTTCTGCTGTTATTTCTAAATTTCTGCAACTTCTAAATTCTAACCTCTATACTGGGCATTGTTTTCGGCGTTCGTTGGTAAGCTTACTAGCGGATAGTGGGCAAATATAACGACAATTAAGCGGCATGGGGGATGGAAATCTTCAACAGTCGCCGAGGGACATATCGAAGATTCGTTGGAAAGTAAAAATTCGATTGCCCGAAAACTACTTTCAGTTGGATTCTGTTCAAACGTCAACTAGGAATGCGGTCGTTTCAGTGGAAGAATTTAATTTTTCAAATTGTGTGAATTGTAATTCATGTTAATAAAGAATATACAAATTAAATGCATTGCAAATTTACTGTCACAATTTGAAATTTACTTTAAGGCATTAGTGTTTTAAAGTGATCAATATTTTTAATGCTAGAGAGTGTTAAAAATTGAATTTTTAACGTGTTTGTAGAAAAAATAATTTTTAATACCAAGTTAGTATGAAGGAAAATTAAATAACTGAATTGCTTCCTGCTTATCTCTTACAGCATAACCTAATATCCAATTTTTATAAGTTTGTGAATGGCGTGGTTGCTACTAACTATCCACTTACGCTAATTAAATATACATTACGATCCAAGTCAGCATTCTTCTAAGAAGCCGTACTACTGGTGTCGAATATCCAAACATATTTGTGCTTACTATTTACCGCTATGGGTGGTAAAAATTAACACAAGTGCAGCTTTAAAGAGCGCACTCCACTACCGTTTAGTCTATTTTAATGTAATCTTATCAGCCATATTATAAACATAAATTGTGTTGAGGTAATCATTAAGCTTAATATTGATAATAAAAATAAGAGAGCAGTCGTAAATTTCATGGCAAGTACCAACTAAGCTATAAAGTCAAGTATGGTAGCGGAAGACAGAGACAAAGTTCAGACTTTCAGATGCTGCAAGTACACAAATTCATTTTCCCATAACTGAAACTGATAAAATAGGTGATTATTAGAAAAAATATTCAAAAATATATGCGTTCTGAAAATATAGTTTTATTTTTTTATAGCTGTCTCATATCAGTACAGCTTTTGAAGGTAATATTTAAGAGTACCTATTCAGAATCACACTGCTACCAAAACTGGACCAATACGACTCAAGTAATGGTCGACGATAGCAAGGTATTAATACCTACGATACGTTAGATATAATATAGATATACAGTATGCGCCAAAAGTATGGAATAAATTCAATAAAAAAGAAACAATTATTTTTGGGAGGGTTGATTTTTAATTTAAAAAATACATATTTTAGCGTAAAATGCGATTTTCAAATGTCATTTGTTTTCGAGTAATGACGTCATCGATTTTTTTTAAATGGCAACACCATATTTTTTTCCTTGATTCTGAAAGAACGTTTAATTCTCTATCAGACAGTACTAAAATTTTGCCCTCTTACATAGGAAAGTTTTCGAATAAATGACGATTGAATGTTAGAAAACGTAAATTTTATCCATAAAAAAGTAACAATTCTGAGGTATGTAAAATAAAATACAATTGATCAAATTTTATACTTAAATTAAATGTTCGAATTGCCATCCACCAACTTCTTGACAATCCACAAGTCTGTGAAGAAATTCTTCTTGCACATTATGAATGATTTCTGGGGTAACTCTGCGTATTTCGTCCCCAATGCGATTTTGAAGTTATTCTAAATTACGTGGTTTATTAATGTACCCTTTTGACTTCAAGTATCCCCATAAAAAATAGTCAAGAGGTGTAAGATCTGGCGATCTTGCAGGCCATTCTATCGATCCGCGTCTGCCGATCCACCTCCCAGGAAAACAGTTGTCCAAAAAATCTCGTACAGAGCGCGCATAGTGCGGAGGTGCACCGTCTTGCTGAAACCATATGGTATCGTGAGGAATGTCAGGGTCATTATCGTTAGAAAAAATTACTGCAAGGGCTGGAACAAGGTCATTTTCTAGAAACTCTAAATATCTTTGTCCTGTAAGGGTTCCTTCAAAGAAGAAAGGCCCTACTATTCTTTCGACTATTCCAGCCCACACATTTAATTTCTGAGGGTGTTGGGTATGTGCCTCTGCCATCCAATGAGGATTTCCCCGACTCCAATATCTGCAAGTTTGACGGTTTACTGTACCATTCAGACAAAATGTGGCCTCATCTGAAAAAAGTATTTGCCGGTGTAAATTTCTATTTCCTTGACATAAATCCAATAGAATTTCGCAAAAGTGTAAGCGGCGATCGGGATCATCTTCATTGAGTTCCTGCACAAGTTGAATTTTGTAGGGATGATATTTTTCCTTCCTCAAGATACGTAGCACTGTGGTCTGACTAGTCTAGATTATCCACCATACTTATCAAAATGTTCTGTTTCTGATTTTTATCAAAGCTTGGACGTCCAGGTTTTGGAATATTTACAACATTGCCAGTTTCTCTAAATTTAGACTCTACCTTACTAACTGTTGATTGGCTGATAGGGCGATCTGGATATTTTTCATTAAATAAATCTCAAACTTCCTGCTGAGTTCTAGTCATATTCCCGCATCCGATAAGAATTAAAATTTCAATTCTTTGAGTAACAGTTAATTATGCCATAATACTTTAAATTGAATAATAATTTCTATGTCGCTTACAATACTTATTAGAAAGTCGGTGTGACAATGACACTTTGCAAAGATTTTCACCTACGTGATCCATAAAAGAACTATGGAATTCCAAAAACTAAACTTGATAACGTTTTTGCTTTATTTTAATTGATTTACGTTTTCTAACATTCAATTGTTATTTACTCGAAAACTTTCCTAAGTAAGAGGGCAAAATTTTAGTACTGTCTGATAGAGAATTAAACGATCTTTCAGAATCAAGGAAAAAAATATGGTGTTGCCATTTAAAAAAAATCGATGACGTCATTACTCGAAAACAAATGACATTTAAAAATCGCATTTTACGCTAAAATATGTATTTTTTAAATTAAAAATCGACTTGCTCGAGGATTTTTCCCAAAAAATAATTGTTTCGTTTTTATTGATTTTACTCCATACTTTTGGCGCATACTGTATTAGATATATTTCTTCGTTTGGAGGATATGTTAGATATAATATAGATATATTAGATATATTTCTTAGTTTGGAGGATATGGGAAAGGTGGAAAATCCTTTTTCATCATTTTTTTACGAAATTTTATGTATTCTGTCAAAATTAGGTGACTATAGTATTTCAGAGATATATGGGTACTAAATTCGTTTTTCATTAGGATTTAGGTATATTATTTTGCATTACAACAGAATAATAAGAGCACCTATGATATACAGGGTGTTTCTTAATTGCGTGCAGAAAATCCAGGGGCGTATTCAATGGTTAAAATTAAGGTATTTTTTTAAGCAAGCATTGTTAAAAAGTCAATTTTAAATTCACATCTTCTACATCCCTTTTGAGATATTTTATTTTTAGTAAATTTGGCATAATGTTTTAGTATGTTGGTAAGTATAAAATATAAAATTTGCAGCTACGTAATACACCACTGGCAGGGCTATGTGTAACATCATGGCTTTTTTTTTACAAGAAAATGCATATCACTCTGTATAGTCGCGCAAACATAATATGTTTTCATATGTTTCATTGCATTCTCATATTTTTTTCTCTTTGCACATTTGTTTGTATCTAGAAAAAAATATTATTTTCTTAACAGGAGTAGGTACGTCACTTGTATATTACGTACGCCGCAAATTTTATATTTTGTACCTCCAACATAGGTACTAAAAAAATATGCCGAATTTCCTAAAAATCTCAAGGGGCTTGGAAGTTATGAATTTTAAATTAATTTTTTTTTATGAATTTTGTGGTGATTCAGCACAAATAAAAAAAACCTCCTACAAATACAATTTTGTAAAAAAAATAAAAAAATGCAGTTTAAAAACGATTTAAAAATACATTTCAGCACGGCACTGGAAACTAGTCCACTAAAAAGTTTGTCCTTGCGCAAGGCAAAGCAATCAGTCGGCGACCGACACTGCGGTAGTGTGTAATAAAAAATGAACGGACAACAAATTGAAAGATTTTCCCAAGTAAAGAAATAAAATTTTACACCTATTTATATCAGTAAATTCAACTGCATTTGCCGCTATTGTTATTAAATATTAATAGAATTAATTTATGGTTTTAATTAATAAAATTATTTGACTTACATGATGTTACAACAGTTTCAAAATTTTGTTTGCTCACGTGTAAGCACTGAAACACATTTGGGCTCGTCTTATCCAGTTGCTACGAACTAACACGAATGTTTCTGGTTTTTGTCCGTTTTGAATTAAGCAATTTGTCTCGTACGTACTTCTTCGGGGATTCTCTTCAACAATCTCTAAGATGTGTTCCTTCAGTTGCTGCAATACGCCTAGACCTCTATTTCTTCCACGATTCGGTTGCAAATTTTTTTGTCACGCCCGAGATGCACTATCGCGGTAAAAGCAGCTGCATTTAGCACATGTTTATCGGGAAATCATTCTGCGTATAGACGGGAAGCTACTAAAGCATTTTGTCTTCTTCATCATAAAATGACGACATTCATCATCTCCGATTTGCTATACATGTAAGTCATTTTTGACTCTTAAAAAATTAATGTAACGTAAAAACGTTAATACTACATTCGGATTTCAGTATTCGGAATCGCCTGCATTCCGATGACGCTAGAGATTACAGTGGCCCGGTGATGTAAAAGTTGAAAATACTACAACTTTAATATTTTTTATTCTTGGAATCAATAAGGATTTTACAAAATTTTGTTCAAGAGAGCTTGGGACTTGAACTTCTGATGGCGAATCAGCAAGATGGTTGTTTGAGTGCCTCAGGAAAAAACACCTAGTTGTTCAGTTTATCGCCAACAAAATCAGCAATATCCTACATTTTTTATTCAGCTTTTTACATGTGATGAATTACTATCATTATTAACAAATAGATTAAAAATTAAAAAGTCAACTGGTTTCGACGATATTCCAGTATTTGTAGTAAAAGATGTACTATCTTTTATTGTAAAACCTTTACGTTATTTAATCAATATATCTTTTTATACGGGATCTTTCCCAGAAAGTCTTAAAGTAAATAAAATTGTACCTATTTTTAAAAAAGGTGATAACAAAAAATTTAGAAAATTATAGACCAGTGTCAATTCCATCACGTTTTTCTAAAATATTTGAATATTGTTTTGAACATAGACTACTGAAATTTATCAATACGTATGAAATTTTTACCGATAAACATGGATTTTGTGCGGGTAGGTCAACTAATAAATACTGCTTTGCATTCATTGTACGGGAAACTGGTCGAATGTATTGATGCAGGAGAGAGCCCTGTTGGTATATTTTGTGATTTCAGCAGGGCTTTCGACTGTGTTGATCATAAAAAGTTGTTGTCAAAATTGTTTGGGTATGGCTTACGAGAAGTAGCATATAACTGGGTGTCCTCATATTTACAAAAAAGATATCAGTGCTCATTCGCATTTGGGTTCGAAAATATAAGCTCAGAATACAGTGAAGTAGTTACAGGTGTCCCACAGGGCTAAATATTAGGCCCAATTTTATACTTATTGTACATGAATGACCCTCCATCTTGCATGAATAATGAAGCTCTTATTATGTATGCAGATGACACATCACTGATTATATCGGATAAAACTGATCAGGTTTTGGAGGAAAAATGCAACTCAACTCTGCAGCAAATAAGTAATTGGTTTGATGCACATTCTTCATATTTGAATCCTATCAAAACAGGTTTCATTAGATTTTACAATTATCGGGAATATCATTCTAAAATTAATATTAAAATGACACTTCCTTGCCAGACAGCAAAAATAGAATAACATTTTTGGGTTTTCAATTAAATGAGTGTTTGAACTGGAAAGAACATTGTATTGCATTAACATCAAAATTGAGTACTTTGTGCTACTTAAGTCTAAAGTCAGTCTTTTTGAAAGATCAATTAATTCAACTATACTACGCTCAGGTTGTCTCCCGATTGAGGTATGGGATATGTTTCTGGGGAAATTCTGTTCTGTTGTCGGATGTATTTACTGTTCAAAAAAAGATATTGTATGTATTGCGGGTGTCCCAAGGTACCACACTTGCCGAGCATCATTTAAAGAATATGGAGTGCTAACACTTACAGAAATTTTTATATTTGAGTTATATACATATATATATATATCTAAATCATTTTAAGTTTTTAACGAAAAGTAATATTCACGAACTAAATACTCGGCAAAAAGATAAATTTCATATACCTCATTACCGGTACAGAATTCTCCTGATTGCTTGGGCTTGAAAGTTTTTGAGAACTTACCAGAGGAAATAAGACGACTCCAAGTTTTAAATTCTTTTACATTGAAACTAAAACTGTTTTTACACTCTTAATGAGATTTTACTTTTTAAATAGGTATGTAATTTACATGAGTTATTATTATTATTATAATGACTTTTTATTTTACGACGTATACATTCCCAATTTTTTTTAGATAAATCCCTGGATTAGCTGCACTCTGTATATAATGAATTATGATGGTATGAGGTTCAATATTTTGCTAATTAGGATATTCATTCAATAATTATATTGTTCTCAATTCTAATAAATTTTTATTTATATAATTATCTTCTTCTTAATCTTACGGGAATATTTAATTCAACTATTATTATTATTTTTTATTTTAACTAATTTCAATAAAATATATTTTATTATATCAGGTTAAAATACATTTGACAATTTAAGAAAAATTTTAAAAGTTGCTGTTATTAAAATCTATGTAATGTGCGATTTTTAAATTATTCTTCTGTAAGCACCATATAAAAACAAAGAAGATTTTTTATTTATTTATTTTTCTGTTATTCTTACGTTTATAATTTCGTTCAATGTCACTAATATTTTCAAGGTTTTTGAATGTTTTTAATGGAAAAAGTTTTAATTTTCGAAAATTTTATACATTTTTAAAATTTTAAGTACATAGTTCTAAAGGATGATGAATTACGCAACTAAAATTTTAATAAAAAAAATAACCATAGATTTCACAAAAAAATACTCCTAAAAAATCATATCACACTGCGCACTGACATTACATCTATACTTGCTTCTATTGATACATTAGTCATCACTACTTGAATCGAGGTGACTAGATCGCTGTGGGTTCGATCCCCACAGCCGGTAGACCGTATATAAGCTATATTCGTGGAGAGGATTGGCACCCTCTCTGCGGGTATGGTGGGGTGGAAGAATATTGGTTTGGGTCAATGTGAAATATTGATACCGGTTGACATTTGACTACCCCCCCCCCTAATTAATGAGGTTTTCCAGGTTTCCCTCATTCTTGCACTGAATGGTGGCTCTAGCCTACCAACGTAAATCGTTCCTGGGAGCAAATGCGTCCTGCTTAATAATAATCTGCCGCCCCTTCTCCCGCACAAGTCTTCGACTTCTGGGCTAATCCTCGTGATTAGAATGAGGTGAATGAATGGTGAATGATTTTTCAAGCGTTGTCAATGAAACAAATATAGAAATAAGTGATGTTCAGTTTTGCAAATTATTAAAAATTACGCATATACTTATTTAGAGTAGCTTGTTATTAATATTTGTTAGCGGGCGGAGCGAAGGAAATCAGCAACCGCCTCTGTTTAGGGATCTTGGAACTAGATATGCATAAATATAAGCCAAAGTAGCAGTTACTTCAAATTTAAATATTTTTTTAACATTTCAATGGCAGGATTAAATAGAGCGCTATTCAGCACTCGTACATTTTGGGAATTTCTTTTTTTTTCACTTGTTCCTACTGTAATATACCATTACGCTTTTGCAGATATAAAGTTGTCATATAAAAAATATATCACTGACATTTAACTGATAATAAATTTACACATTATGATCTGACTTAAATACTGTCCAAACGTTTCTGTTCTTTCAGCCATTTTCATCATCAATCAGCCTATATTAACTGAATTTGTCACTGCAATAGGATCTACGACAAAGACGTATAATTGAGGCGACGAGCGACGTACTTCTTTAACTAAGAAGGGAATGATTTGATGTTTAGTCAACAATATAGCTAATGAATGGCCTTTACACCTGCACCAATCAAAGGTGTTGGGAGAGGAGTGACTTGTGGCATTGGGTGAACGCCAACACCCGTGTCATTAGAATTGTTCGCTCATTAGGCTCGAGAGTGACGCTGTTTTCTGTGCGATTCCTTTCACCTATGGATGACTGTTCCGTTTGATATACAGTGATTTCGAAAAGTAACGAATAAATTTATTATATTTGAAATTGAGAAGTTTTCGAAAAAATCCCCTGGCACGCCGATTTTGTTTTTAAAAAAGGCACTTTTTGACATACGACCCATATTTGTGACGTCATCGTTGTTCGAGATATGACGCCATCGACAATTTTTTTAAGGCTAACGGTGAAACACGTGATCAAGTTTTGTTAAAACCAGATATATCGATGCGCAGAGTAAGACTATGTTGACGTGTTGTGACAAAACGCTGAAATATGTGCTGCCTAGAGGCTAATGCATTTGGGATGGAGACAAAACGAAAGATACACTGAAATAAAGGTATCACAACTCTATTAGTGGAGTAAAATCGGTTCTCAATTATGCGTTTTTTTAAAATAAAGATATAACTAAATTAAACATTTATCATCTTGTAGAGGGACAATTTCGGCATCTGAAATGGACTTTTACAACTTTTTTCAGTAGGGTCTAACTTTATAAATTCAAATTGTCGGTGCTTCGGACGTTATTTATTTGCAAATCAACGATTCAAGTTATGTTCATAATTTTTTCACAACATATATAAAAAACTACAGCGCTTCTAATGGTACATACTAATTTTTAATAACTTAAAGCCTTTTCGAAAAAAATTGTTTCAAAGTCAATACCAGTAAATTTGTGCATTAAAAACTTTACTATGCGGAGAGCTACATTAATTATTGAAAATAGAACTATAGTTATATCGAGACAAATGTAGTCGATAGTATGAAAAAGTTTTTTAAAAAAAGTTTACTTCGCTACGTGTTACGGTTTTCAAAAAATTGAATTTTACATATGCTCGTGTTTCGTGTGTAAGCTAAGTTTATACTTGCGGTGCAGTATACGTTTTCGAATAGGACAATGCATTCATTCGGAAAATCAGAAACATCTACATTTTCCATAATTTTTATGTCAAATAAGATTAAATTTTAGCTATTTATGCTCGTATTTTTTTAATAAAGAAAACATATCGTAGATCATAGAAAATACATAAGAGATATTAACATAAATGTATAATTATTTATGTCCAAAATGTAAAATATAAAGACTATGTATGGATTATTGAAGACAAATATGAGAAATTAAAGTGTAAACAGGCCAATTAGATTAGATCAAATATTGAAAACATATACCTTTGTTTTGTTAACATTTGTGCGTTCCAAAATACATATGTGGCGTACAATGTTCTTAATTATAAAGATATAACACTGGCTTAAAATTGACGTATTCTTGAAACAATTTCTTCTACAGACATACAATTTTAAATATTTAATAATTGGATAATGTAGGTGTTAGCAAATAATAGGAATGACACCTGGGTATTTTCAAAGACACCGAAGTAAAACAAACAAACAGCTGCAAAAAGCTGTTTAAAATTTTAGATGCATAGATCTACCAAAATACTTACTTATTTTAATTATATCTGTAGATATAAATATTCTTATAATAAAAATTTACTTGATAATAAAAATTGTTCAATATTTATAATTAAGTGTATGAAAATAATGGTTAAATGTGGGGTTAGGATAGCTACAAATGCGTGTCTTACAGACGCTTTTCAAAATTATTATTTTATTTGAGTAAAATTTAAACAGTAACTGTTCCTGATAGTTAATTTTATTTTTAAAAATTCATAAAGCATTTTATTGCTAAGAAATATTTTTTTAGTTTTCGCTCAGTAGCTCCTCAAGGGATAATGATAAAAATATGCGGTTTTTTTTAATAGACCACAAATATTAATTTACATCGACGCTGTGTTTTGAAATTTCGGAAAAGAGCAAAATTCATTTAAAAAAAATAATTTGACAGTTTTTCAAAATTACAAAACACAGCGTTGATGTAAAATAATATTTGTAGTCTATTAAAAAAAACCGCATACTTTTATCTTTATCCCTTGAGGAGTTATTGAGCGAAAACTTTATATCGTCTTATAGAGCGCTCACCGTAAGCCTTAAGTAGCAATCCCCAATTTTGACCATGCCAGTTGAAAGAGCGTGTCATTCTACATACACATCATGAAAAATTATGGTGTTACATAATAAAAATTTCAAGAAAATTATGTTTGAAGATTTTAAAATTTAAATATCTATATATCTATATTTAATTTAGATATATACATATAAAATTGATTTCAAATCAGTATTGTGAAAATTAAATTTTAATTTTTTTTTGAAGTTATTTAATTATGGTTTCAGGAAAAATTATGATGTATGTAGATAAATACCATTTTGTTATTTCCGTAGGTATAATAAAATAGTTTTTGACAATATAATGTATTATTACTGTTTATGAAACAAGCTATTGCTTTCTATATAAAGTCCTTATATTAAAAATAAATCAGTCAAATTAATTTCTTTTTACTTTATTTTTGTTTAATAACTGGGTACTCCTGCCACTGAAATATAAAAATGTTAGGTAACAAATAACCATACATTTTTACAACTATTGATCAACGACAAAGTAATTAACAACAAAATAAATATTATATGTGGTTTTTTGGTTTTCACGGCCGGTGCTATCATTTGATCCATAGTGATTTTCCGGGTTATTATGCCGTGACCTCGGTAACTGGTCGCTGCCAGTAACAGAATTATCCAGGATCCTTTAACCTGCTCTGATTGTTCCCGCCCATATATTGATTTCGTCTCCTATTGTTGGGACTGAAGATATCGACAGTGAAAAGCGGCGAAAGGTTTGGAAGCATGGGATGCAATCAGTTGCACAGATTACCAACAATAGAAGCCAAAATCAATAGCGCGTCTGTCCCCACAGAACCTAGCCCGAAAACAACGAGGCAACGTCAAAGAATCCACGGTAATGCTAATGATGTGCACTTTTTACTAAATAATATTTGGTTATGAATTTTACTGACGTTTCGAACATTTTCTTGGAAAATCGGTTTGTTCTTGTAAATTTAGTAAGAATGGCTTCATATAAATTGAAATTCATTGTGATTGTAATGTGACTGAACTGAAAGATAAACAAAATTCGGATTACTATACTTCATTTGTGAATGAATTAAATGATTTGATATCAGTTTTTTAGTATTTTATTTATTTCAAAGGTACATACATGTCCTGAATTATATTTATGTTATGTCCAGAATATACAGAATTGAATTGATTGACTAAATTGGGTCGTAAGTCGACTTTTTAAACTGTTCAGTTGTTTTTTCAATAAATAGTACTTTTTCTATAAAAGTTATCTGCAATCTGAAAATTTTACATCGTCAACAAAATGAAAATAAAATGGTACTTTTAACGAGGATCAAAATTTAATCCAGCAAGTTTGATCTTAAATTGAGCGATAAAGATACGTACCTAATTAACTGTGGAAACTGACCGTTAACGACGTCTAAAATTATATTTCGTACCACCTTGTGATGATTTATATCATTGTTTTGAACTAGTCGTTCATTAAAATAGTTTTCAGTGAGGAATTATATAAGATCTGAAGTTATCTTTTCTGGCATTATACAAATAATTAATTTACATTCCAATATTTAGACATTCTACAGCTGATCTAATGACAAAATTACATTTCTTAATTTTTACCTTACAGTTTTCTAAATATTGGTGACATCAACAAACGCTTTAGTACATAGTGATAGTGAAAGCTGTTTATACATCACAGATATGCTTTTAATTAGGTTCTAATTTTTTTTTTCATTTTTGTCGTATCTATCTTTCGATTCCACATTCTAATAGAAAATAATCAAACACATGCTATGTTAAACAAAATATGCAAAATATGGTGCAAAATTGCACCAAATTAATCAACAAGATATTTAAAAAATGTTTAAACTACAAAATTATTCTGAACATAGAGCTCTATTTGTGATTTCATTAAAAAATTTGTCAGTCTTCAGTGAATTAGGAAAATTTTGTTTAATTTCACGGCACCTGGGTCATTTAAAGACAAAAATTGATGCCACACAGCCTGAATCTTTCAAACCTTGTGGTAGGGCCTCATACATGAGTGTAATCTGTTAATGCTCTATAATGTTATTGGCCATTTAAAAAATTAGTGATAAGTGAATTTGGTAATCTGAATTTTTCATCTTCAATCTTTTGAGATGTTATTTACTGGCATTCATTTTTTGTAAATATCGTAGACATGTGCCAAATGCAGCAACTTTTATCACTGTAGTGCAACGCGGATAGGACACGAGAAATTTACAACCGAATCGAGGAAGAGGTGAAGGCTCAGGGCGTTCACGGCGTATTGCAGCAGCTGAGAAACACATTTTAGAGATTGGTGAAGAGAATTCCCGAATAAGTACCAGGCAAATAGGTCAACAAGTAAAAGGAATGTATCAATCAACAGTGTGGCGTATCATACACGAGGCTCAATTATCAGTACCACGTGTAGCATGTCAAGGTACAAGTATTAATACCAAGGAATTATCCCTTAAGAACTATATTTTGTGAATGGTTGCTGCAAGAAAATGCGCAAAATCCTAGATTTACAGCTGACGTGTTTGTTACAGATGAAGCTATTTTTACAAGGAATGGGATAACATTCATAATGTTTGGGATTTTGAAAATCTGCATATGATTCAACAGCATCATTTCCTTAAATGTTTGGGCAGGGATTGTCGATGATCGCTTGATTGGACCATTAATATTATCAAATTGAATGGATGGAATTCATTATCTCGCTTTCCTTCAAAATGATCGGCCCGGATTTCTGGAAGATGTGCCCTTAGCTGTTTGATTCCGAATGTGGTTCTTGCACGATGGTGCCCCCTCATTTTTTGCAAATATCGTTATTGCAGAATCACGATGGAGGGAGGGAGTTTTCACTGGTATCTACTGCAGTGTACAACGCTTCTTGACTGTGGCTTGTCAGGTCGAACATAGAGCAGCTAGTAGCCACTAGATGTAGCATTACTATATTTTGCGCAATTATGGTCCCTTCTGTCGGGAAAGTGTGACATACTGATGAAAGTTAATAAGCTCAAAATGTCTGGTGGGTTGCTGACCAATGACTTTGGCGGTTTGCTATATGTTTTTCAGAAATTCCGTTTTTGTTTACATTCTGGCAGAAATTGCTATAAAAGACCCCGCACATTTTATATGGAAAACGGTTTTTCGGTGAAAATTTAGGAAATTGTTCGTTTTGTACGGCTATTTTTTGCGGCCAAAAACGGCCAAAATTCATTTTTTTAACTATCATGTTTAATGCTGGAAAAGTGTTCGTTTTGTACCCCTGATCAAAAATCTCAGTGAGGTCAAAGCTCAAAATGCCCATCTTTAGGCTCTACGGCTATTTTTAGTGGCGAAAAATGGCCAAAATTCATTTTTTTCTAAATATCATGTCTAATTCAGGGAAAGTGTTCGTTTTGTACCCCTGAACAAAACGAACACTTTCCCAGCATTACACATGATATTTAAAAAAAAGAATTTTGGCCACTAAAAATAGCCGTAGAGCCTAAAGATGGGCTTTTCGAGCTTCGACCCCATTGAGACTTTTGGTCAGAGGTACAAAATGAACAATTTCACATCATTAAACATGATTAAAAAAAGAAATTTTTTTTGCCGTTTTTGGCCACTAAAAATAGCCGTAGAGCCTAAAGATGGGCATTTTGAGCTTCTACCTCACTGAGACTTTTGATCAGGGGTACAAAACGAACACTTTCCTAGCATTAAACATGATATTTAAAAAAATGCCGTTTTTGGCCACTAAAAATAGCCGTAGAGCCTAAAGATGGGCATTTCGAGCTTCGACCCCATTGAGACTTTTGTTCAGGGGTATAAAACGAACAATTTCCCAAATTTTCAGCGAATTTCACCGGAAGACCGTTTTCCATATAAAATGTGCGGGGTTCTTTGTGTCTGAATATGTAAATGATGCCACGTTTTAAATTTATACCAGTATTAAATACATTTGTCATACACACCCATTCTTTGGATTTTGAGATACGAGGAATTAGGTGTTTAGAATCAAGTAATGTCTGAATTCAGTGCAATATTTTTCAGAATGTAACCAGCTGTTTGAAAAATTTATTTGCAAGATTGGTCATATAGTAAACAGGACGATACCAAACTAGTTTAGACGTAATTGAGTATGTTATCGTAGTTAGTCTATCTAAACCCGATTAATATACTACTTTTACCAAATGACACAAATTATGAGAAATACTATTCAGTATTTTTTCAATAATTGTATTTTATATACACAGTTTCACTATGCACAAAAAATACTTTATTTTTCTCATTTGATGTTAGTTTAATAGAAATACGTGACTGAAGTTGTAGTAATCACATATATTTTGGAAAGATTTAACTATAGTTTTAAGCAATATTCGATATAAGTAACTGTTGTAAATTTTTTTAGATAATCAGCAAACATCACGCAAGAGACGACCAACTCATCGATGATGTCGTTCGCAAAAATATTAAAGAACAGATGATCCAATGTCTACTCCTGAATAACACCGGACGGACAAAAATATTTGATTTATGACCACCGTAGATTACATATTGGCATCTAACAGAGAGATATGATTTAAAATATTTAATTAAAGCATTAGATATACCGTAATGATTCAGCTTGTACAAGAGCTTTCCATGATTAAGTCTGTCGAATGATCTGGAAAAATCTAAATACAGGGTTAACTATGGCTAAAACAAATATTTTAAAAAGGAATAGAGAAAAATAAGGAACAATAAGAATTAACGGAATCGTCTATCAAAAAAGGCCAGTTTATTTATAGACAAGAAATTTTTCCGACACTTTCTTATACTCCCATTTATCGGCAACTCTGGCCGGCTGTCAGCCGCTAGGTTAGGTATATTACGCATAGTCAATATTGTCGAAGGAAGTGACAGGGTACCGCGTTGTCACATACATAGTACACACATACATATAGTAAATCAATATATATATATATATATATAGAAATAAAAAAAATATTTACAAAATGTAGATGACTATTTAATGAAAAAAACACGATATGGTAGCTCAGGGATGTATTTGGAGAGATTTCAAGAATGCTGAATCATTTACTGTTTTCTTACTCTTCTTACCTGTCACTGCAAAGATTTTTGTACTTGCTGAGTGCTTCCTGGGGACCTCTCTGTCCTTTGACTGTTCTTTTTATTTAAAGCGATGTACTCTGCCCAACGACCACGACCAAGTGGAGACTTTCTCCGTCGGAAAAAATACAAAGGGTAACAAAAATACACAAATGTACACAAATACATAAAAACACTGCCACACATTTACCGCCAAGCCATTACAGCAGTTGTTCGGAGAATTCGGCGTAATATATCGTCATCTTTGGTATTACGCTGCCACACTATAATATGCACTTGTCACACTTCCTATAAGTCAGCACTTTATCCGTCACTTCGGCATATGAGTACGACATATTTGTAAATAAACAAAAAAATACGCGAAATTTACAAAGTGCAAAATTTCAACACCGTTATTGTCGTATACGATATTTTTTTTTGATAGAATCTGATGCAGTTGTCATCTGTAGGCTACTAGTGCAAGATATAGGGACTTCACTCCAATAAATGTTTAAACTTCTGTTGGGGAAATTAAATTCTGTTAATACTAATAATAGCAATAATATTAACAATAATCGACGATGTTTGCACAAAATAATTAGTACTATTTTATAACATCCCGATATGTTTACAGTGTTCTGTGATGTTTGGTGAGTATGCAACTAGCAATGCGAAATTCGAGGTTATGGTTCAGGTTTAGTGATTAATTTTTAGTTTTAAACGTTTTATAATAATTAAATAAAAGAATTTATGTCCGGTGCAGATATTTTTCTATAATATGATTTGCCCTATGCTATGTACTGTTTGTTTTTCTAGAGTCCAGGGCAAATCGAACGGAGTTCAATCAATCGTACATTCTGAGTTTTGTATTAGTATGTACAAGGATTGTTTAAAAAGTTTGTAGAAAAGTTAAAAAAAACTTTATTTCACAATTAATTGGGTAATTCAACATGATCCCCTCCAAAGTAATTCCTTCCTAATAAAATACACTTTTGCCAAGGTTTTTTTTTTCTTCCCTGAGGCTCTTCAATAACCTCGTCGCCTCATTTTTAATGTTAACCAGATCCCTCAAATACCACCCTTGAATCAACATTTTACATTTGGGGAACAAATAAAGTCGCAGTGGCTTAAATCAGGCAAGCTATGTGTGCGTTGGTGCATTGTCATGGTGAAAGATCTACACGCCAAATTCGGGCGCACATGAAAAATACCCTTTAAACCGCTTCAGGACTTGAACATAGAATTATCCATAACTGTTTTTGAACTCATGGTTGGCAACCCACTTGTAAACTGTTGCATCTTTAAAGGTCTTTTCTCCATAAACTATATTCAAGTCCTGAAAGATTTCTTAACCATTTTTTCAGTTTTACGAAAAACTTAATGAAGATACGCTGTTCCTCGTTATCAGATATTTCCATGCGACATGAGTGTGAGAAAAGCGTTGAAATAAACAGAAGCATAAATATTTAACCGCTTTACACATTGGTCAGGCTTCTATTGCTGTTCAATTGAGTTATAATAAGAGGGGAGAGCGTCCTCTTTTGCCCTTACACTCCTCAGTTGAACACACAGGCCATCATTCTACGAATTTTTTAAATAAACCTCGTAGTCCATACAATAAATTTCAATTTTCTTAGAATAAATGGATGCTGATTTCATTTAACTGAACACGGACTGTGTATTTTCTTATTGGACAATTCTGACAGACCTGTAATGAGTTAAAATTGTAGCAGTGTGCAACATTGCAGCTAACTGGATCTCAGGCGAGGTTTCTCCAAAGGCGCAGATTTTCCAGATTTTGCCCTATTTTATAAACATCGGATAATTCCGAAATAAATTATTTATCGTCGTTTGGGGCCTGTGGTTCAAATTTTTGTACTTAGTTATAGCTAACCCTGTATACAATAGGTGTAAGTCAATGGATTTAGCAAGAAGTGCCAAATAATTGCGAAGTCGAAAGTTCGTAATTTAATTTTTCTTGGCTATTGGAATAAGAAGTTAATTTTATCCTGAAAATAGTTACATTGTAAAAAAAAATGCTGTGTAACTGAAATTTTCCAGTGAGTAATTCAGTATGTGTAAAATTTCCGTGTTAATAGTTTTACACACTATGGCTTTTTATACGTTTTACACAAAATGTGTTAAAATTACTAGTATTATAATAAAATATACTGAATTTGTGTAATATTTACCAGTTGTGTGTTAAAAATCCACCATTTTGTGTAAAATTAACACGCACACAACTTAATTGTGTTATACATCTCTACTCATGAGTGGTTGAGTACAACTACGCAGCTGCAGTATATCAGCTGATTCAACACACGTCACTACACCATATTGGTCATCGTCCTCTCGTAACTATATACGAATATTCAAATTTAAATTGACGTTCAATCAAGGAAAATGGTAAGTACTTACCTAACTGTAAGAAATATTACTGATAATTGTAATAAAGCTAAAACTAATTAGAATATAACTTAAAAATATTAGCAGTTCACTCTGAAGTTTTAGGTTACTCTGTAATTTGATTTTTTTTGTAACTTTAGAGAAAGAAAATTATAAGTTAATTTTCGTAATTTCCTATTATGTAGTACCAAAATACATCTTTGTTCAATGTCTTTTGTTTCATTGTTTATTATTTACAAGAACATTATTAGTCCCTTATTAGAATATGTACTATTGTACTGTTAATTTTAATACATACATATTTTGATAGCAAACTTGGTTGTTGTTCATTTGAATTGAATTTTATTTTTTTAATAAAATCATAAAAAGTAAAATATCTTTTATTTTATAATTACACCATAATTCTATATATTGGTACGAAAGCTCACCTACCTTGTTAATTTTGTTCCAGTTTTGTTCCTTTAAAATTATAATTTTTAATACATTTATTCTCACGTTTTTTACAACATTCCAGGCTGTATTTAATGCATACTCGATGGCAGGCAAAACCTCTAGAAAACGTCAAAATAAAAATATTTCAAAAATTATATTTGTTAAAAATTATTTCAAAAGCAAACAGGAACATAATTAACAAACTAAAAAGTGGTGAGTCTTCCATATCAATACCTATTACACAATAAAATTAACATGTTAATGTGTTAAGCCTACACCTTTAATGATACAAATACCACTGTGTAAAAGTTACACATATAATTTGTTATATTAACACAGTGGATTGTGTTAAACCTTTAACACACTACTACATACAGAGATATGCGTAAAAATATGCACAATCCCATGTGGACCTCGATTAACACAGTCCTGTGTTCTTTTGTGTTGAAATGTGTAATTATTTTTTTACAGTGTATAGTTGCCGATGTTGAACTACGATTCAACCTCATTCTTACTTAGTGACACTAGTTGCTGCTAAAATTAGTGTTAATGAAACTTTTTACGGCCCAACTTTCGTTCAAGGGAAATCAGTTACAAAATAAATTGTTCTATAGGAAGGTTCTACACAAGATTACTAGTATATAATCAATTTTCTTTTTCCGCGGAAATGTTTCGTTTTCCGGAAAATTCGAATTTTTCTTATATTATATTTTAACTGAAAATTGCCTCAAAAATTTCTTTTTTAAATGTCTTTTTATTACATGCTGCTCTAGAAATACAAAATTAATAAAATTGCGGCTTTGATTTGATGTAAAAATGTAAAAATTTACGGAAAATTTACATTTTCCTTCGACTTTAGAATAACGGAAATCAGTTATAGAAATGATAATTAGATAATTTGATTTGACTACTAATTTGCGCTTTAATGATATATAATTTTATTTGCGGAAATTTTTTTAAGGAAAATATTGAGAAAAATCATTTACATATTCATGTTTTTTAGGGTTTTGTGAATAACCGACGGTTAATTAGTATTAGTATTCATGTTTTTTTGAGTTTTGTGAATAAACGAATGTTATTCAAGTTATAAGAAGTAAGTGGATTTGTACCATTTTTTTAAAATTGAGCGCGCCCGGTCGACGTTTCGACGTTTCGACGTTTCAACGTCGACCGGGCGCGCTCGCTTCGCTCGCGTATATTAATTATATTCACATAGATGTTTGTTATATAAATATAAATGTTAAATAAAAATCATGTGACTTTGTGAGAATTCTGTATGTATTTAAAAGTTAAGGTATCTTTTGTGGCAATATTATGGCGGATAATGATTCTTATGTTGAAACTATTTATTTGAAAAATCTCCATATTCTAATTTTATATAATTAATGAGTTCATCCATCGGATCTAGACTGTTTTTCTTACAATGGCGTTTCCACAAGTACTCACTACAGTACAGAGTCGGTCTGCAAATTCGTCCGGTTGAATATGTTGATCTTTTTGAATTTTTTTGCAGCCGACTACGACGACTTGATCCGTTGGATATGAGTACCGTCTTCAGCAACGAATATAACACTATGGTTAACAGTCTAATGCCATATTTAGTGAATCTCTCATACGCTTTCCACATATCCGAGTGGATAATAGACCCTTTCTCTACATGTTGTTCCAAAAGGAGAATTAACGTGCCTGCATCCCTTTTATTTTCGGGACAAATTACCATTCTTAAGTCTTCTGAGTTATCGGCAGTCATTCCGAATACCCAGGGACCTTCAACTACACTTCCTCTGTTATATTTTCGTTTACCAAATTTGAATTTTTGTGTTCAGAAATACGTTTAGAAATCAAAAATAAAAATTGGTCACATTTTTCCGCTTTTCTACTTTTTTTCCATATAGGTAATGAAAATGACGCATTTCCGCGGAAAATTTTGGCGTTCCTGTGTTAAAAAAAATGTCTATAATTCACAGCAAAAAATATTTTTTATGTAACTGATTTCTCTTTTTCTAAAATCCACAAAATTTCCTTTATAATGGAAATGACGCATTTCCGCGGGAAAATTTTAATGTTTCTCTGTTCAGAGAGGCCTCTGAATGATGTTTGTTATTTGCTTTTTTTCATAGCTGATTTCCCTTAAACGAAAGTTGACCCCTTTTTACTGTTACAACCATCAATGGAATAATTTCCTTACCTTGTGAATAGAATATCTGACAGGAAAACAATTTCTCTGGAATTTTTAACATGACCATCGGTAATGAGTAAGAACGTAAGAACCACTTATACCAATTATGATAATTACTCTTTTCAATTAAAAACTGATTTCTCCAAAATTGCAAAACAATGTTACCAATGACTAATCTGCTAATCAAACCAGAGTATAAGTAAATAAATTAACGAATACATGTAAATTAATGAAGTGCTGTGGTTTACAGCATTTTAAATAAATATCAGCCGGCGACTAAATGCGAAAATTTATTTAATGGGCCATGTATTATGTTTTCAAAATAAATAATTAGATTTCAAAACATGACACAGGCGAGGCTGTAAAACTTGAAGTATTTCCCTTTCAATCATCGACAAAGGCATCGAGGGACATAAAATGCCAGGCGACACTTGTCGAGTCCCGTGGATTTTATGACCAAAGGTTTATATGCACTTGACTTCCTCCGATTACTAACTGCATTAAATCCTTAGCCTATATAAACATTTACCAGAACTGAGCTATTCCACGTCAAATTTTAATATTAAATGATTTTAATTGCTTTTAAAAACTAAGTGTGTTTACGCTGGAGTGCTTTTTTATATATAAAAAATGCAATAAAGTGGAGAGCTTAAATAGCTGAATATATGGCCCTAGATTTTTCTTCAGACTGGAAGGGACTTGTGCAACTTGATATTCTAATTCTCTTGGGTTCGTTTAATGTAAAATTTAAATTTTGTATGTTTATTTTTTTTATTAGCAAAATATATAAATTTTATAGCAAAGGAGTCGATTCTAATATGTTGTTTGGAAGTAACTCACCAGGTCAATTGACGATTCGATAGGAAAAGAAAGGTATGGAAGTTTGATGAATCAAGATCAGGAGAATAAAGCGAACTCTTGAATATACGGTGTGTTCAGAAACTTGAGGTCAAAAATGAAAATGAAAGGGCATATAGCGGAAGTTAAAAAAATACCAGTACTTCATATACATTTTTTTTATCTAGTTCCTTTACGGAAATATAGGATTTCCAAGTAAGAAGTTAAATATTGAATTATAGTCATAATTTCTAAACCGTTACCTTGACAATCTCGAAATTTGCACAACTTTCACTATTTAAATTGGAATCTGACATGCTTCATTATGCTGGTTCCGTCAAAATTAAGTTTTAGAATTTATACAATGGGGAAATTGCATGATTTTTTCAAATACGTACAGAAGAAAGAATGTATTACTTTAAGCGAAATGGCTTTTGCCCTAGACAGTTTCGTGGAAAATAAATATTTAAAATTTTCACCACCACAGTATAGACCTGTGACGTCAGCCGCCGTTTGCACTTACATACCTAAATACAGTAGTGTGCGTTAGTTCATATCAATATACAATTTCCATGCTTTAGAACAAATCAGTACATACATTTAGAGCTGTATTATTCTCCTCCACTCAATTATGTCCTTCGCCTTTCTTTTCCAATCCGTTACATTTTTCTCCCTTCTCTGGACAATTTTTTTGATTTCAATAAGTGGTTGACTGCTGCCGAACTTCTGTTTGCTTTTATTATTCTCCTATTTATTTCTTGTTCCTCATCACAGTTAGTTGTTATTAGCGCCCCCAAATAAACATATTCTTGAACTTCTTCAAACTCCATCTCTCCATGCTCTGTTCTCAATTTAAAATTGGTATCCTTTTTCTGTTCTTCTATTCTCAAAAGATTTTCTCTTAATTTATTTGCAATCCCACATTACATGCTTCCTCCACAAGTTGTTTCGTTAGTTCTTCTAATTCCCTACTATCTCTAGCAATAATGGCCAAGTCATCTGCATAACTTACTATTTGGTGACTTTTAAACAATATGTGTCCTTCTCTGTTCAACTGACTATCCCTTATGACCTTTTCTAGTACTAAATTAAAAAGAAGCGTTGAAAATGGGTATCCTTATCTCAGTCCTGTATCAATAGTAAAGCCTTCCGAACATTCACGTTTTATTAGTACTTTGAATTTAGTATTTTCTAAGGTCATTTTCAATAGCCTAATCAGTTTGGTTGGTATCCCAAATTATTTCAAAATTTTACTTAGTTTATTCCTTTTGATCGAATCATATGCTTTCCTGAAGTCCACAAATAACACCATTGCTTTGATCCCATACTCATAGCATGTAGTCAGAATTTCCTTCACCATAAAGATTTGGTCCGTTGTTGACTTCCCCTTTCTAAAACCTGCTTGATACTCGTCTATTTGTAGTTCTGCTATAGGTTCCATTCTCTGTTTTATTAACATTGCCATAATTTTATATCCTATATCTAACAATGATATACCCCTACAGTTTCTGCAGTCTGTTGCATCTCCCTATTTTAAGATTGGTATAATCATAGCATCTCTCCAATCTTCAGGCATACATTCTCTTCTCCAGATCATTCGTATCATTTTGTATATTCTTTGTCTTAAAACCTCTCCTGCGTACTTAATGTTCTCTGCTGTTATTCCGTTTTTTCCTGGACTTTTGTTATTCTTTGAAGCTTCAATAATTATATCTATTTCCTTTTTTGTAGGTTCTTCTACTTCCACTTCCTCTTCCCTTCCCGGTATCATCTCCTCTTGCTCCTCTCCTTCCTTTACACTCTCTTGATTCAACATATTTGCAAAGTACATACGTTTAGAAGAGTTAATTTGTCATTTGTGATATTTTTATGTGCTTTTGTGTTAAATAGACATTGGCATTGAATATAGTTGCAAAATAGACATAAAATGGACACAAAAAGTGCATCTCCCCAGGTAAATGGAAAAAGTATTGCATTATGCCATTATGCATACAGCGCCTAATAAAAAATATTTCACCGTGCCAAAAAATGAAAAGAAAAATGGTGCGGGGCGAAGAAGCGCGACGAAAGGAAGTTTTGCAACATTGGTTAGTGGTAGCGCGGTTTAAGGTGTCACTAGGCACTTGAATCGATGGGGCTAGACCGGTGTAGGTTCGATCCCCGCTCCTCGTGATTGGAATGAGAAGTAGAAATATTATTATTATTGTTTAAATTCATCAAAAAAATTAAAATGTAAAGTTGTAAAGAATCAATTAAACTTTTATATTAAGCTACTATAACGTACACAGGACATTTATAAAATTAATGGTAAAACAAACTTAAATTGTTTCTCATTTATTATATTCAGCTCTTCATCCCGATTTTAAATAACAAGTTCTGTTACCATTTACATGATGTAGAATGTTTTTTGAGAATTATTTTAAAATGTTTGAGAAAAAATAAATTGGGTGGGTTTATACTAGATGGTGCCAGGAATTCTTTGAGGTCATTTCGGATTTCATGACTTTTCCGGTTTGACCGGAAATGACCGTAGATTTATATTTTTAAATGAGACACCCTGTATTTTTTTGACATTTTTAGAATCAGCGGATCATTTTACGTATGGTAGGACTGGATGTATTTTTTTTTTAATTTTTGAAAATAAAACTAGAAGGCCGCGACTGGCAGAAATTGTTTTCTTTTGTCAATTGTGACTGCAGAAAAGAGTCATCATCATTACCTATAGAGCTAAACATTTTCAAATCATCTGCATACGAAAGATGTTTGCATTTAATATATGAAAAGTCATTTACAAATAACAAAAACAGTAGCGGGCCGAGATTAGATCCCTGGGGTACTCCAGAAGTAGCAGTACACATATTAGATTTATTTCCATTATATGCGACATGCTGAAGCCTGTCTTTAAGATAGCATTCAAATAATTTCAACAAGACCGAACTGAAACCAAATGTTTCGAGCTTTGACAAGAGAATTGAATGACATATGCGATCAAATGCCTTCGAGAAATCTGTATACAATACATCAACCTGTCCTTGACCATCCAAGACATTAAAAATATATTGAGTCGGCACAATTAAGTTGGTCATTGTTGATCTCTGGCTCATAAAACCATCCTGTGAAATAGATTTACAATTTTTAACGGCATTATATATGCGATTATAGACAAACATCTCGAAAACCTTTGAAAAATTAGGTATTATTATTTTATTAAATTAATTTTAAAAAATTAATAAATGTTAAATATCTATATTGCAAGCGAAGTTGCATTTGACAATACCGCAAGTTCACGACATCATCAATAATAATTATGACATTACCATCTATGATCCACAAATATTGCAAAAAATCAAGAAACAAACGCCTGTTTACAACATCAACACCGTAATCTGTATCTGTATCCACGGAGACAAGCAGTGCTGAACGGCGTGTGACGTCACACCAATGATATCGTGTTTTCGACCACGTAGCTTTGTCTACATTCTACGGCAATTTATTAATGTTAATATTTTAATTATTATGTGATTATTGCCGCTAGACACATATTCTAAGCTTTCAACATGTTTGAATGGTTACCCTGTAATACATTTCAAACCGATATAAAATTCATGCAACTTCCTCATTTTGACGATATTTAACAAAGCCAAATTTAACATTTCGCATTACTAGTTCGATTCTTTTACGAATTTGCTGCAAAAAACCTATATTTCGATCTTTTACCTTTTTTCGAAATAAACGCATATTTATTGATGTATGTAATAATGAAGTTAATATTTACAGGAAAAAAAAAAAGAATAATATTAAGGGACGTTTTCAATATGAGCTCTCCGAATTTCTATACATTTTCTAAATTGTCTAAATAAGTGCTTCATTGCACACAAAATGTTGGGGTCATTTGTGATGAAATCACAACTGGTGGCAATACGATGTAGAGTAGAAGTTTATCTCTATTGTCAAAAGGGAGTAAATAGACCAATCCTTTTAGGTGTCCCCCAAGGAAGAAAGCCAAAAGATTAAGGTTGGGAGATTGAGATGGCCACAGGAAAGGACCACCTTCATCCATCCATCGGTCTGGAAATGCATTATTGGGTAGGTGGTAGGTAATCACTATCATACATTATCTGCATCCCATTTCTAATAGTTAAAGGTATATTTTCAAAAAAAAAAAGTTTCTATTAGAAGATAGGTGCAAAGTTGTCTATAATTTTCCAGTAGTGTATTTCTCTAGCAACACCAACAAATATAAAACGGATTTACGTTGGTTATTTTGATGATTCACTACGTTTATAAGTTGTTGGCAACATATTTATTATCTAGTGTTGTAGTTTAGTCTTGTTTTGTTTGCCAAAATAAGACAATTGCTTATCATAAAATCTTTACAAGATTGAAGGCAACCTTGTGACGAAATGAAGATGCATTTTTTGTTCGAACGAATTAAATAATTCACCGAAGGGTAAGAAACAATGTTAATACAGTTAGCCTTACAGTATTTCGAACAACATCCACGAAATTTTATACGACAGGCTAGCCGGGAATTGAATTTGGATAAATCACCCGTTCAATGAATTTTAAAGACCGATGATCATGACTACGAAATTTGTAATTTGGAATATTTGTATGAGCGTCTCGTTGAAAATAGCTCAAATTGTAAATGAAGAAACTATTGATCAGAACCTTTTTCGGCACGTTCTTCGGACGGAGAAGTCAATATGTCAGTAATGGTTTGCCAAACATGTGCAACAAAGACTACTGGGCCATTAAAAATCCCCACATTGTAAATCCAGTCCAAAACCAAGGCCATTTTGCAGTAAATGTATGTTGCGGCATCATCTAGCTAGGTATTTAATTGGATCTTATTTTTATGAACATGCAGCATGAGTTACCTAAATTTCCTACAAGAAGAACTTCCTGCTCTTCTGGAGAATACTTCTTTGCAGCCATGGTTTTAGCACGATGGAGCTCCTCCCCCCAAGGCCAGGAGTGTGCAGCAATATTTAAATAACACTTTACCAGAAAAATGGATTGGAATTAATGGACCTATTCAGTGACTCGGAAAGTCACCAGTTTTTTTTATGGGAGGGTGTTTAAAAAGTAAGGTTTACAAAACACCTTCGCGAGATATAAATCATTTGAAAGAAAAAATCACAAACGCTTGTAATGAATTATACGGTGAAATATTAATAAACAAAGCCCACAAATAAGTTAAAAGAATATTGGATATGTGTCTTAAATTGAGAGGTAATATATAAAATAGATTGTAATATGTATGTAGTATGAGGGCGTTTGCCTCATTTTTTAAGTTTAGTTATTGTTATCAACACCTTTTGTTTTAACTGTATTAATGACTTATCAAGATTAATCCTTTTAATTATTTTAATGACATTTTATACGCTTTAAACAACGATATTGTTTTTCTCTAATAAAAGTTTATTAGAAAAAAGAGAGCTGAAACAAAATTTGGGTACGTTACCACCATTGTTACCATATTTGTAATAAAGTTCCATATTTCTCATTTATATGCAAGAGTCTGGCAAGAATCATGCAAAAAATGCGAAACATGAAATTTGTGAGACAATACATGATCTTGCAAAGTCGATAAAGAGCAAGATCTTGCTAGATTTCTTATCTCAGCCGACATAAACGTACCAGATTTACCAATGTAATTATAATCCAAATACTTAATATTGCAGCTCCTACTAAATAGGTCATATTCCAATATCACATTTTTGTCAACTAGACTCTATGCAATAGAATTTCACATATTGGACGCGTTAATTTTCTTGTGCCGAAAGCTTTAGACACAAATCCTATTATCGATGGTCGTCTTCACGATAAAGTTGACGTGCATTTAAAATTTTGTCAGTGGATTCCGCTGCAGAGTAGTTATAAAAGTCGCTGCAGAAAGACAATTAAAAACGCGTAGGCGTTGTTCGATCCTAAAGAGGTTTTCAAATGTCAGGTTTTTGTCAGCTGACCTGGGACGGGTATGTCAGCGCTCCTCGAGAATATCGTTTCAAAGGACTCCTCTCGAGGTTCGATTAAATCTCGTATGTTAAATTAACGCCTCTAACGCTACACCCAACGCATGATATTAAAATGCACTCCATGTACCGTTACAGGCGTTTCTGTGTGGAGTTGAGTGTACAGGGTGTTATGACATAAACGTCACAACTAAACGAGTCGACGTTAAATATGGAAATTTTAACGTTAACTTCACTCGTTGGTACTGTTTCACAGAATTATAATAACAAAATGCCCTCCATATCTTCATAATAAAATAAAATTTCGTACTCATGTTCACACCTTAAACCTCAGCTTTAAAGGATCGATTTCACCACCGCCTCACAAAACAGCCATTTTTCGTAGATCTTTTTCGTATAACATTCACCGCTTATATAATGGGTTATCAGATCATTTAAAATCATTGCCGGTTTCTCTATTTAAGGTTAAACTCAAAGAAATTCTTTTAAATCCTCCTACAAATTAGACACAATTTCATATTTGGTTTTATTTTATCCCCTCATATTGTCCAAAATTTATTACCTAAAATTATTATATTAATAGCTTTTTTTTACAAAAAAATCAGAAATAAAAAATTTTATATAAATTTTGTAATTTTTCTGTAGAAAACTTGTTGAGGACCGCTGACTTTCATACATTTAAGACTCATAGCACTTCAGATTGAACATGTGGTTCACAGTGTTGCCAGTGTTACACAAATGTCTTCGCTTTTCTTGATATTAAACGCATACGTCAAGCTGCTATTTTGTTATTTAATATTGTGTGTACTTTTATGTTTAAAATTTGTTTCACTGATTAAAGTGCGAAGTCACTTTATGGTTCTGGATTCGAAATGGTTAATACTGACTCATTTGGGGTTATGTGGCGAAAATGAAATTTAATATGCTGTGTGAAAATCATATTTTTTCGTTATTCTTCATAAACTAACTTAAGGAAATTGTGTCTTGTGTCTCTTTCTAACAGTGTACAATGACATTTAACTTGTAAAATGTGGAATACTGATTATAGAGTTATTTTTTTAACAAACATGTAAGCTTGTGTGCACGTTTATGTATAATTTTTGAACATTGAACATAGTAATATCACGTAATATCTTCCTAAATACTTTATGATAGTATGTATTTAACTTGCGGAAATTCATTTTTAATCGTTTATAGTAAGATCAGTTAAGCAGTTAAAATTTATGTTAATAATACTGCGTATCATACTACATACCCAACTATACTGCACTTGTTCTTCAAACAAGTATTTTTAAAATAGAATTTAACCGTATTACTTTACTATTACGTTAAAGGAAACTTAATATTTATATTAGAGGAGATATGGTAACCTCGCAACAAATCATATGGTTCATTAGGTTGGTTATGAGAGCGGTCCCCAAAATGTGGATATTTAAAAAAAAATTAATATCTCCGTAAATATTAGAAATTTTTAATAATGGCTTTCACTGGACTGATCTATATGACGAACTACACCAGCAGTTAAAATATTTGTACTTATTTAAGGTTCACCCTGTATAAACTAATCCAACTTCAATTAAAGACTTAGATATTTTTATTTTCCACATCCTTCAATTAAACTCATTATTTGATTCGAAATGCACATCCATTTCGTTCAAAAATCATTTTTTTATCCCAAAACGTTATTTTTATACAGATTTAAACAAATTGTTTATGTAAATGAATAAAATTTGAATATCATTTTTTAAAATGAAGTTTTCAGAAGAAGTTCAAATGGAATAACTGTTTCATTTAAATAAATTCTCGTCAGAGTAAGAGTCATTTAAAAAATAAACAAAAAATAGTTGATGTTACAACAAACACTAACACAAATGTTTCTGCTTCTTGTCCGTTTTGAACTAGTAAACATCAATAGTGTCCGCTTCAGTGCAATATACTTTATTTTTTAAATACACAAAAATAAGTCCAATTTGTTTCTGAATATTAGATAACTTAACGTGGCCATATTTGTGGTTCTAAATGGTGGAATGTCGATGTAATTTTAAAGTTAGGAATTTTATATCCTGTTAAAGTTAATAAAAATAATTATACATCATTGGATACTAGAAAGTTCAACTTAGGTAGTATTTATATTGCCAAAATGTAGCGATTTTATACTTAAAATATTTGTTGGAAGTGTCTTTTTTATGGAATTTTTACATAAACTTCAACAATGAATTTTTCACATTTAAAAACCAAAGTAAGAAAAATGAAGACAAACATTTCCTAAGTTCATCCTTTATAGTGAGTTTACACCTGCATGGATTTAGTGGCGTCAACGATTATTGGTGCGCCAATAAATTAAAATTGCATATATAAACCTCTACTGGCGTGCCATTTTTATCAGTGCTAGGATGGATCAAAAAAGTTAGAGCATTCCAACTTTTCCACGCGTTAGTATCGACTTATCCAGTTTGTGCAAAGAAAGTATTTACGTACTAGTTTACCAAACTAGGTTTTGTTTAGTATTTGATTTTATATTTGTTTATAATATTATACGAAATGAGTAAGAAGTGGAATTCGGAAAAAATCGAAATTTTTAGAGTATTACAGACAATGTTCTTGTTTGTGGGATCCAATTCGTATAAAAATAAAAATGTAAGAGACAGTGGCGGCTGGTGAGATTTCAAGTATGCCATATCTCAATAGCCAGACATGGGTCCCAAACCAAACTTTAGGGTATATTTACTGTGGCCATATAGAGAACTTTGGTAGAAGAAGGACGATTTTACAGTTTGTGAAAAAAAGTTGAAAAAAATGTGGGCCGCACCTCAAATTTTCAAAATGACATCTTTAAATTTCGAGAAACATTTTTTTCCATAAACTAGATGTAATTTTACGGATATGTTTCAAGTTTTTTTAAAAAATGACTATATTTGTAGAATTTATAGCATTTTGAAATTTGTATAATGTATCGCAAATACAATATTAATTTTCAAACTGCTGTAACTTTAACAAAAATTAAAACTGTTTAATAAAATCTGAAACCTATCGGTAGAATTATGTCTAGTTTATGAAAAAAAAAAAAATGTTCCTCGAAATTTAAACAAACCAATTTGGATATCTTAGGTGAGGCCCTTGTTTTTTTTAACTTTTTTTTCGTAAACTGCAAAATCGTTCTCCTTCTACTGAAGTTCTCTATATAGTCAGTACATTTATACTAAAGTTTAGTTTGAGTCCCATGTCTGGTTATTAAGATATGACATACCTGAAATTTCACCAGCCGTCTCTGGAAGAGAATATGCTTATGACCAGATCACAAGAAATGTAAATAGTGATTACTTTAATTCTTCTGCGGTCAAATCTAAAATATGTTCTATCAGGAATGCATATAACTTAGAAGTAAAAAAAAAAATTAAAAAACTTGATTTCTTGGTTTGCAATGGTTGATAGATTTTTACATTTAGTAGTACAAATCACTATAGCTAGCAATTAACAAATTAGACTTGCACAATTAAATAATACTGGCGCCAGCAAATCACTGCATATGTAAACGCGCCTTTATGTGTATTTTACTGCAGTCAAATAAAGTATAAAATTTTTTGTTGAAAGGAACGTAAACTTAAAATTATCTATGTCGATTTGCTCGTTGTTTTGAATATCGCCATATTTAAAAATAGTAAGATCACGTAATTAATATACAGTTATCGGTATTTTTTGAGTCTTAAATACTTTAGCTATTACTAGGTAGGTAGCAGTATATGCCAAGGGTTTAGAATGTTACTGTCTTGTAGACTACACTGCTAATACACGGTGACGGCGCTCTTAACTATCGCTATAGTCTGTTTAGAAATGAAAGAGAGTAATAAAAGCTTATTGTATGCAAATCGTAAATAAATGTAGTACTGGTGCTTATATTCAATATTTTTATTAATTTTATCCCCGACAAACCGTCTTTGTCTATACCGTTTCAATTTCTCGATCCATTTCTCTTATAAGTAAACAATATAAAAACAGCATTTCAAAACATGAGGCTACTTTAAGCATCATAACCGGGTTAAGAGGGTTTTTAGTAATTCAAATAAAATTATTCAATATTATTATCAAAATATTTATTTAAATTTAATGATTAGATTTTTATTTCACACAAAAATATATGTATTTTTAAAATTCAAATTATGGTGAGTAAATGTAGTGTTGAATAAATGTACAATAAAGAAAATAAAAAAGTACGTATATTAAAATTCATCCTCTGAATATTCTGATAAATTATCTTCGTCTCCCAGAATAATAACGTTAGGTTCCACAGTAACGTCAATTAAATTATCGACTTCCCACATTTTCTCCTTTTCTTTTTGTACATGATGTATACATCTTTGCCAGTTATCTGCAGTTACTCGTTCCAAGGAATTTTTTAACAAAATTTTCACGTCACTTAATTTAAACGTCGTATTATTTCGCGCTACATCTCCTTTTACCTGCACCCAGACTAATTCGATTTGTTGCCGTTTTATCGATAACATATTTTTTTCTGATCTTTATTAAGATTGACAAGTGTCAAAAGTTCCTTTTTTACCATATTTGTTTCAAAAGAAATGTTTTTTACGGATAACCATTGAATTATATCGGTTTTCCTCCAAGCAGTCGTAGGCGTCCGCTCGGTCTGCCGTGAATGGTAACTGGCATTATCCATGACAATTACAGACCCCGGAGGAATAAGATCCAACATCTGTGTAAAATACTCTTCGAAAACATCTGCGTTCATGTCTTCGTGATAGTCACCTGTATTTTTAGATTCAAATAAAAGTAAACCGCCATCTACAAAACCACTGGCACTACCTATATGTGTCACTATTAATCTTCGCCCTTTACCTGAAGGTGCCTTGAACTCTGTTGAAAGTCCATCCAAAAATACTTGTCGAAAACTTTTTACATTTTTATCTTGCCACACTTTTGTTACAGTATATCCCTCGTTGACTTAAGGTTCGTCTAGATAATAAATATTCCTCCCTTCGTCACGGAATTTTTTAATTGTTCTTAAGTAGGATCTTCGCCAACAAATAATTTCATCTTTATCGATAAGAACTGACTTCCTGTTCTGCTTTTCCCAGAAAATATTCAACTCTTGTACGACGGCCCATAATTTGCTTCTACTGATTTTTGGCAAATTGTTATCCTCTGAAAGTTCACTTAAAATTTTGTTTAGTGTTGGTATTTCTTTTTTAAAATAAAATGAGTGTACTTCTGCGAATGACAATTTTGAAGAAATCATCTACAACGACTTTTGACCTCCCTGTAGATGATTTTGGGGGATTTACAGTATCTTGTTCATTTTTTTGTTTCCTTTAAAAGTCTTTAGGTAGTCGATTTTCCAATCCCTGTCATTTTGGAACACTTTTCCACGATGTCGTCAACACTGTTGGTAGGATTTTGGTGTTTCAATGCATTAAATACATTTAATATAATAATCTTTTCATTCTGAGACAGCGCACATCTTTTCACGCGTTTAGCAGGTACGTAATCTGATAAGCTCGACATTTTACCCAAACAATATTATATCCACTGGCACAATAGTCACTAAACACAAGTCGAATTTTACTCTACTGTACTAGCGCATTTCGTATATTCGTAAGACTGGATTGATCTGTCACAATACACTGGCTCTTGCCCTATGATGTATCCAGTAAAATATACTAATGTACACCCATTACCTGTTAGCATTAGTGTTACCCGATAATTACCTGAAACGAAATATTACCACACCCATGGCCGGTTCTTATCTCGGGGTTTTATTACTCTCTTTCATTTCCAAACAGACTATAGTCATCTCGTAACATGTTCTGTAAAATATTAGAATAAATGCAGGCTCTGTACCCTCAATTTCATCATCAAATTTCCCATTGCCCATATAGGTTACAACTTATGAGGAACGAGGGATAAAAACAATATTCCCGAAAAAATTGATATTGTGCTGGTTCGCATGTGTCTGATCTGAAGTGGCTGGACATCGGGCCATTTGTGGGACATGCGGCACTTTGAAACCGGATCTAGCGTAATCCTTTTAAACAACACAGACAATCTAATGACGAAGTGACAAACTACAGCTGTTTTGTCTTATGTAAGCTGACTCCTATATTAGTTAAAATGGAAAACATTTTCCATTGGAAGTAGCTACATATGCAGGCTGATTTACGGCGATGGACCGTTAGTGTTGTCATGATTGTTCTGAATATTTTTTTCTGAAAATTTGGCCAAATATATAATGGTTTATGACCTTTTCAATGAAAATATTGTCAAGAAGCTGTCACTTCCGGTTATATCGGAAGTCGTCACCAACCTTACCGTTATTTTAAATGGAATGATATAACTTTCATAAGACTTTACTATAACTAATCTTTGCAAGCTTCAAAGATATTTACAATATTTCAGAAAATAATCACCGCTTTGCTTGAAATTATCTAGATCGAATTTATGTCAGTTAAAAAAATAATTTTTATGCAAACAATGGTCGAATCTTCTGAAAGCTATAGTTACGGCAATAATTCAGACGACTTACGTCATACGAACTAATGAATAATTTATTATATTTTCATCAAAATATTTTAGAAACTGCAACTGAGAATAATAAAACTATATACTATACTAAATGTTTGCACTATATGTTGCACTAAATTGAAAAAAGAATTTGACAATATTGCCGATGGTTAGCTGTGACGCAAGTCGTCTGAATTCTTGCCGCAACTATATAAGTGTTTTATAAATGGCTTAATTTAACAAAGTGTTGAAAAACATTTTTTTTTTAATATTTTATTATCTGTCGATCCATATTGTATTTCCCTATTCCCGTATTTCTTATTTTCTGTGTAAATGAAGATTTTTGTTTAAATTAAGCGCATGCGTCATATTTTTGTTGCGATAGTTATGAGAAGAGTAATTATAACTATCTGTGTTTTCAAGACGCCAATTCTCAATCATTATCACCAGTAATCGAAAGAGTATGTAGACGATTGTTATCAAATTTTTCTAAATTTGGAGAACTAAAGGCAGACATGAATGTAACTGGATATTTTAATGCCCTAGTTTTATAGGATCGGCTTCAACAGATTTGGGATTATCTTATTCGCCTATACAACGAATTTAAAAAAAAAAAATGATAAAATGCACGATTTTTCGTGTATTTAACTGAAAGCACTGGCGCCCTGGAGATGAAATTTTAATAGGTAATACATTTTTGAGAAAACACCCAGCACTTCTATATGTGCTTTTATTTTTCGACATTTAGAGAAAAAAATGATTAAATTTTTCTTTATTTACAGGTGGTAATTGTGAACATCATAACTTGAATAATTATTTTCATTAATTTTCATTATAATTGTACAGGTATGACTTTGTGACGCAACCAAGGATCACAATTAATGGTGGTAATTGATTCAACTAAATTATGAAATAAAATATTTAAAACCCGGTTGTAACTAAGCAGTCTGACTTGGATGGCCTGCTAGCAACAGTGAAGGTGGGGCAGGTTCAAAGAAAGATCTAAAATATAGGGCGCCACATGATTGATATCCAGCCAGATTCTAATCATTACCAACCAATCATGAATTTAGTAATTTTAAACAAGCAATGTCTATCTTTAGTTTTATTGGGTTTTTGCCACACTTCTGAAAAAATAATAAAGATTAATTAAATAAGCCCTTGCGCCAAACGGAACAGTCAACGGTTATATTTGAAACTACGTTTGCCTAACCAAAAAATCTCACACTGAAAAAAGCAGATAAGTAAAAAATAACAAAAATCACATCACTATCGCGCACTTCCGTATTATTGACGTTTCGAAAAACTCTCTGTTTTCGTTCTCAAAATCGTAGTAAAAATATTAAACGTATGTCAAGTTTGACAGTTTAAAATTTGTTTACCTGCTCCCATAGAGATGTTAAATGATTTTTATTTTATTGTTACTTACTTCTTCTTGATACAACTGTAGCCAACAATGATCGATGTTTACTGAACAGTTTGACACACAACGGTCATTTGAATCAATGGGATTCGGCAAAAATTTTAGAGAAGGAAGATAATGCAACAAAAAGAAAATTAAAAGAGACCGCGATTATTTTGTTGAACGGAGATAAGTGTGTGTTTACTGTTCAGTAAACATCGATCATTGTTGGCTACAGTTGTATCAAGAAGAAGTAAGTAACAATAAAATAAAAATCACATAACATCTCCATGGAAGCAGATAAACAAATTTTAAACTGTCAATCCGTTCAGTTCGATATTAATGAGACCAGTGAACTAATGGATGCGATATGTGAACTGCATGAAGAAACAGAAAATATCTGGAAATTTATATGGGAAGAAATTATGGAATCTATATTAGATTAATGAGACTGCACGAAACAAGACTGATAAAATCAAATTCCTATCAAACATTGTTATCGCAGATTCAAAGCAAACTGAATCGCTTTGGCGAGAACATTTACATTGGCCAGAACAACAAGACAAAAATATAAAACGCAAATCGGCTTCAAAAATGCCATATACCATTACTTCCACAAAATGGTTGTAATATTATCAGAAATACGAAAATGAAAAGAAAAAGTAGAACAAATAAAAAAGAGAAAATTGGAAAGGGAGCAAAAGAAAGTAACCGCAGAATTGAAAAAGTCAAAGTGTAAACAACTGAAACGCAAAACTAAGGACGTTGAACCGAACATTGGTAACCATGAAATCGATAATAAGGAAAACACAGATAATAAGATAAAAATGGTAGAATCCAAACTTGAAAAAAAATTATCTAGTAAACGCGTAAACACTCATGGCATTAGCATATTGAATACATTTAAAATTGGCGACTATGTAATCGTCCTATACGATAATAAACACTATCCTGGTGTAATTACAGATATTGAAAATGAGGAATACGAAGTAAGTGTAATGCATCAAACTTCAAATAAAATATGGAAGTGGCCTAAACACACAGACCAAATTTGGTATAAAAGAAATCAGATAATAAAACATACTTTAAAGCCACAGCCTTTAGATATATACCAAGATATGTACAATATTGAAAGGTAAACGTGAAATGCGTTTTACTTTATAAGTAGGCTATAAGTAAATATATTTTTGTATTTTTTCTTAAATAAACCACTTTGTTCATTTACTAGTGTGTTTAAGTTCATTTACTGATTTTTCTTGTTCATTCATTAGATTTGGTGACATTTTTTAATTATTAATTTTTATAATATAGTAGTAATCAAACTACTCAACTTTCAAATTATTTACAACATCCTTATAAATAACGACATAGGATTAACATTTTTTTAAAATAATATTTGAAACAAACTATGCTATAATAGCATTTTAAAGCTTATACATCTCTTATTTGTTCAATCAGTGGGCATTTCACCCTAGCAAGTAATCTTCATTTATCACTGAATTTTGCATGGCGTGTGTTGAACAGAAACATGTTTCATCCATTTCGTCGCCGACAAATGGCCTTTTTTGAAGCTGGGTTACCTTCTTCTCGAATTCTACGAAATGAGGCAATAAAGACTGTGTGAGCAGGTTGATGTCTATTTGGGTATCTTCTTCGGTATTCTTGGGCTGCTTGTCTAGCGTTCCCTTTGGATATACAAAGCCAATATTTGCATACTTTTCAGTTGTAAACAAATGCATTTTTTATTTAGCACTTTAACGCTACGTATCAAATGAATAAACGAAATGACACACAAAATAATTACTGTTATAGTAACCATCAGTTTTATGTATCAGGGTACTTCGATTGAAAATGAAAATATATTTTTTAAAATGCTTGTAACTTCTAAACAAAAATATTTGACGTTAACTCAGCTACCTACCATCTGTCAAAGTTTGTCATAGAGCTTGTAGAACTCTTTGTAGTTTTAATTACTGTCATTTTAATAGCTATCTCAGCAAAAATATGACACATTCACTTAATTTTGACATAAATCCTTATTTTCGCAGAAAGTAAGTAGCTAATTGTGGGAAAGTGGAACGATAAAGAATAAAATTCTGCACTAGAAAATGTTAAATATATAGGGCGCTCTACTGTTT
The DNA here is from genome assembly GCA_037114965.1 of Monochamus alternatus. Classification (NCBI taxonomy): domain Eukaryota; kingdom Metazoa; phylum Arthropoda; class Insecta; order Coleoptera; family Cerambycidae; genus Monochamus; species Monochamus alternatus. The sequence continues at coordinate 24,312,619 of CM073426.1, read as the reverse complement.
AAAGTTACAATCTAATAGCAGAAGGACTTTACTCCTAACAGAGTTTTCATTATTTTTCTAGAAAGCTAATAACAATTTCAAATATTGACAAGATATGTCAGCAAAATTATGACGATTTTGAATTTTTTTTTCATAATCATTTTCTTTTTAAAATCCATCCAAATCCTCATATCCACTGCTATGTGATTTATAATAAGTTCTTACATAATATTGTGCTCTTTCCAACAAATTACGTAACCATAATCCAAATTAAGAAATACATAACACGTGGAACCAAAAAAGTTATGCTACGCAAAATTTAATAAAAAATTAAATTTTTTCTCAAGAATTAAGCGTTTTAAGAGAAAACATTCAAATGACCAAAACATTATCCTCCTTCGATGTACTATCGATTCTCAAATTTGTTGTATTTAAAATTGATACACCCTGTACATGATACAGATATTTTATGTAAAGGGATGTAGTTTTGAAAGCTGTGATATTAGTCAGGATTATTAAAGGACATTAAAAGCTTTATAAAAATAAATCTTGCTATACTTGTTATAGGATGCACCATTTTCTAGATAAATAAGTACCAACATGTCATGTCATGTATATAATTAATAGTTATTTATATTTCATATTGTATATTTTCATAACATTTGAATAAATATTTTAATGTATTTTATATATTTTTTTTAAAGTTCAACGTGACTGTTGAATAACAACAATTTATTTTACTTAAGTAGTCAACAAACTGATAATGGTAACAACAATAGTTAAATAATATATATTTATAATTTGTAGTCTGCAACCTTATCGAATATAATATGTATATTTTTTCAATATCTATATGTATTAATTACACAGTTATTCCAACGCTAGCTTAGTTTCACTATTCCTCAAGTATAGTAATACTGTATTGAAAGATTAACTTATACTTGTATAATAAGATTATACACTCATTTCAAGAATAAAAATTACTTGAAATCAAAATTTATTCCTTCCTGAGTAGTCTACTCTACCCCTAAATAATTATATACTACTCACTCAGTAATATTGAATTATTCATATAAGAAAATAAGGTCTTAAAGCAAACTGTCAAGTCATCCATTAGCGGCACGCCAGACATATACCGCTTTTGAGCTTGTTGATTTTCCTCAGTAAGCCAGAGGAGGCGAGGCAACTGACGGCTTATCCGACAGAAGGGAACCTGACTAGAAGTATAGTTGCATCATGGAACTACATCTTTAAGCCATAACCTGGACCTGGCAATCACGCACTTCACTTTTATTCATATTTTAACAAAATATTATTCTATAAGGGTGCCGTATTCCTAAAATAGGGTTTTTTTACAAATACAAATAATTTTAGACGTTTAAGAACTGAGTAATATAGAGCTCAGCAAATAACATGAATGTTACCGCATGTCACCTGCGAACATTCAAAGGTACTGAAGTAAAACGAATATATAACGACAGAAAACAAAATACGTATTTTTTTAAAATTTAACTATAGATGTAAATATTGTTATAACATAAATTTACATATAGTTCTGCATATAAGATTGTGCACTTTTGTTTATAAGTATGTGAAAATTATTGTTAAAATGTGGGGTTATAGCAAAATAATGTGTGACTTACGAACTATTTTTTCAAGTTCTTGTTTATTTGAGGAGAATTTAAATAGTTAAAGTGGATAAACAAAACATCTAGATTTTTATTAGGTATTGATCTCGTTTTTGATATTACCTGGTTTTGTTCTACGTGTTTTATTTTTTGAAATTTCTGTACCTAACAACACCTCAAATTTGATCATTTTACGGCGAGATATACGGCGTTAAGTAAATCTTAAATTGACACTAAATTTATGAAACAAAAGTGTTGAATTAAGTATAAGAATGCTCGTCAAGAATATGTAAATATTTATATCAAATATACTTCATTACTAAATTAATACATATACATTGAATTAAGTTTAAAATTTTAAGTAGGAATATTATTATAATTAAATACATTTTAGATTATATTTTTTCCTTGTATATTCTTGGAGATGTATAAAAAATATTGTACAATTTCCTTGAAAATTTGCATATAGTTTTGTTTAACATTTGATATTTTGGTTTATTGGTGGAAAATTTTTAAAAATATGTAAATATTTATTATTGTGTAGATAAAAATACATATTTAGATAAATGACAAGGACTTTTGAGCCCATGTATTATGATTTATGATATAATCTGTTTTGTATGCATTGACATTCATAATTTAAAGCTCGATTCGACACCAATTTCTATGATCAGCAGATTTAGAGAGGTTTCTCCAACTGCCAGCAGAGGGCAGCACTTACCGATTCAATTTTAAGCCAACCTAGATTCAGTTAACTTTCTTTCCCGTTCAATTTTTACACGTTGCCCATTTGAGCAATAGGTGCGCTTTCGATATTTTGATTTTGTAACGGCCCTGTCAATATGTTATTCCTTGTACGAATAATTTACGCAACGTAGCACGAAAATTAAATCACTAGTGCCTATTCTATTAATTGTTATTGATAAATTACGCTACATGATTTTTAAGGTTAATTATTTTCGAGAGCCGTGAGACTCGTGACATTGCAACAAAATATTAAAATACCAAGTCTCATTACATAAATTAAAAATGACATAACGTAGACATTTACATATCCCAGCATTCGATTTTAAATCGTTTAAATGACTTGCTAGTTTAAAAAATTCATGGTGAATTAAACAATTTAATCACATTATTATTGTTAAATTATTTTTTTAGTATTTAATACTGGTGTCGCAATTGATAGGTTGGGAGTGAAATTTTTAATTTGAGTTCGGTAAGTGGCATTAAAAGTTTTACAAAAGGGTTTAAAAAATAGGTATTAATAATATTGTGTGAAACTAACTACCCTGCGGACTAATGCCCCGATCAGCGTTGAATTACAGCTACAGTATTTACCCGCACTCAAAAAAAATTTGGTGCCTGTAAACAAAATTTGTTTCATGGAAATAAATTATTTGTTTGTATAGGGCCAAATAAATATTTAATTATTTATTTGTATATTTCAAAGATTTTTTTCCAATTAAACAACTGCTTATTTAAGTCAGCAACTTATTGCTGAGGAATTTCAGGAAACAGGTGCGGGTTAATGCCCCGACCAGCATAGAATTACACCTTAAAAATCTATAGCAAATCGTCAACATATACCCGTTTCGAGCTTATTAGCTCTCATCAGTACGCTACAGGTAAGTGCTGAGTTAACTGACGACTAACTCTGGCTGTTCATATGTCTTAAACTCGACACACCTGAGTACGCAAAATATAGCACAGCTACATCTAGCGGCAACCTATTGATAATTATATTTTGTTTACAGGAAACAATTCCAATTTCTCCTTTCAAACAAATACTTTTTTCGATGACCATATTAGCAAATTGATTTTTTTTTAATTTACGACTTTTCAAGAGATTATATAACCTAATAAAGTTTTATTTAAAAACAAAAAGCATTAAAGGATTACATATGTTTCTTTCCCACGTCCCTCAAGTAAAAATATGCATTTTTGAATCAAAGAAACGCATTATTTGATTCAAAATGCACATTTATTTCAATCAAAAAACATATATTTTTTTAAAACATTATTTTTTATACAGAAATGAAACAAGTATATTTATTTGAAATCCATTTCTTAAAATTAAGTTTTCATAAGATGTTCAAATGGAATAACTATTTGTTTCATTTACACAAATACTCGTCAAAAAATTACATTTTCTTACCAAATAAATCAATTTATCATTACACCAAAAACATTTGTTTCCCGAAAATAAATTATGTTTAAATAAATTGAATTGATTGCAGAAAAAAAATGTATTTTTGGTGCATATATTTCTTATTGTTATTTTTTTGTGGAGAGTTACAAAAATCGATCTCATTTTCGTTGCCATTAGGTCATTTTTGAATTAGTTCAACGTGATAAGAACCTACAATCCAAATATTCTGTACATAATAAAATTACTAAAAACTGAAAGGCAGATCGGTAGACATATTCAGGGTGAGTCGGGAGAAACACATCAAACTCCAAGAATAGATTCTACACTTCAAAATAATAAGAAAAAACTCAATAAGAAAATTTATACATTGATATTCTATTAATTACAGCGTTTTTGATTTGATGTTCAAAAACACCACCATATTGGTCTCACTTTCTGCTTCCTCTAGGTACAAGGGGCGTCTGTAACTCAGGATTGCTGCATGTCTTGATGGTACGTCGAATTAGTGCCTTGAAGACAAATGACTTTTTTTTCATTATTTTAATGTGTAGAATTTATTCCTGGAGTTTGGTGCGTTCCTCTCGACTCACCCAGTATTACATATTATAATATAAACATATTAAGGGATAAAGTAACACTCGAGCTCCATCACTTTTGTGTTTTATCTATTAAAAAAAATTAAAAGAAAACGCGCAAGCGGATGTAAATAGAACAATAATTCAGTATATCTGTTACGGCTAAAGTGTACAGCTAACTGTCTAGTGCATAAAGTAACTAAATAGTGGGTTGTTTTGATAGAAATAGTCCAGTCGACAAATAGTTTTAGGTGGAAATAATTAGGGGCAAGCTGGAATAACTTTTATTCTCTTTGTTTTGCTCTGTTGAATACTATACTAAATTTGCACGGTCTATCGATCCCGGATTTGGCCGCCATATTGGAAAATCCTATAAAATTTTGACATTTTTATGGCTTTTTTTAAATAATTTGATATGGGTGCACTGTACAGAAAATTTTCAAGTAACCGAAAATAAAGCCAATTAAATTCTCTACAAAAAAAGGTCCTATTCACCAGTTTCGTGTATGAACAGGTTAACGAGATACAGGTGGTTAAATACAAGTCATATATTTTCTAGTGGTCCATTTAATATGAGTAGGTAATTGATTCTATGTAAATTTTAATAATTTGCCATTAGAAATTTGTGTTTTCCTTGTGCTCGTTTCCACACCACCTAACGGTAGAGCACTCGGCGCGCTTTTTTTAAGTGTTTTCCCCTATAGGCCTAATCCACTTTCTTGCCGTTACAAATTTTCTATTTTTGATTTTCATATGATATGCTTTGTATAATTTCACCTTCTGCTTTTTTTTGACGTAGAAGGTTGATCCATTGACTCATCAATGTATTTTTCATCAAACTGTTCATCTGGTTCTTGTTTAGTGTCTATTTCTTCGATATATTCGTTGGTCATTAGTTCTTCCAATCGAGAATCGATTTCTTCGTCGTCGCCTGGATCTTCTATAGTAGTTTCAGTATTTGAACACGCTCTTCCCATAGCATGAATCACGCACTACTGAACATTGTACTCCTGCTTTTCTGCAACTGCAGGCTGCGTTACAACCTTTCCTACATTTACAAGAAATCATCTTCAATAACTCTTGGGGAGCGGCGTCTTGCAGCATAGGAATCGGTATAAGTCCATTAGACGACTGCTTCCAACCCCAGTCAGTTGGTAATTTTTCGTTACCGTACCATTTTTGGACTTGTAGGTAGGTACGCAATGAGTGCATGCGAGCTGCATCTTCGGTTGGAGGAAGAGATGCAAGATTAAATAAACTCTTTGTTATAGATTGTGCAAAAAATCGGTGTCTATAGATGTGTAGTGATGCGTCGTCGCTCTTTGACCCATAAAGTGCAAGAAGAAATTGAATTCCAACTTTAGCTATGTTTTCTGGAGTTGCGTTTGGGTCTTTAAAACAGCAAATAGCAGTTTCCAAGCTTGTCTGATTTCTTAAAACCTTAAAGAACTTCATTTTACCCTGCCTGTAGATTGCTGAAGTGGTGTCGCACCCACTAAATGCATGTAGAAACAAAATGTTTTCTTTCACAGCCGTGTCCAATTTTGATGCAGCGGGTGAATAGAGGGTATTTCCAGCTTTTTTCCAGATGTTAATTGCTATAACTTCAGAACCGATAAGTTAACGACAATAATTAATAAAACCTTTTTTGTAGAGAATTTAATTAGCTTTATTTTCGGTCACCTGATTTTTTTTCTACAATGCACCCAGAGCGATTTATTTTTAAAAGACCATAAAAATGTAATTTTTATATCAGATTTTTCAAAATGGCGGCCAAATCCGGGATCGACAGACCGCGCAAATTGAATATATCATTCTGCACATCAAAACAAAGGGAATAAAAATTAATTCAGCTTGCCCCTATTTATTTCCACCTAGGCCTATTTTAAACGACCTAAAAATGCATATTCTACAATATTAGCGGATACTTTATAAACAAACCTACTCGCTTGGCTAATTTACTTGAAGTAATAAGAGATACTAAAATAGTTCATTGGTTAGTTTATAAACTATGCATTTTGGTTTAGCTAGAAAACTGTCATTTTGGTAACACAAAATAACCAGTTTTTTGGATGGTATATAAACTTAGTTACCTATTTCTCTGATTAATTTCCTAAACATGATTTAGAATTCATCAAAGAAAATAATTTCGAAAATTTCCTGTTTTATTAAATATAAAAAACAGTTTAACAAAATACAAAAAATGCGCCTATTTTTATAGGAACATTTGTTAGATACAAGTAATCATAAAAAAGGAATGCAAAAGAACACATAAATATTTGTTTATTTATTGCTGCATAATTTGCTATTCTCGACGGAAATACTTATTTAATAACATTTACCATATATTTTTTAAGTTCTTAGCCTTCTTATTATATAAACTTAGTATTGCTTCGTAAATTTTTTGTTTTTGACTCATGTTTTACTTTCATTTCAATTTTCATTATTGCGTAAACTTTAAAAACCTCAAACGGACTGTTACTTTTTTACAATTATTGTCTGTACTTAACAAAAATATTTCTTTATTTTTATACAAAGATATTGTTTATATTTTGCTAAATAGTTTTTTTATATTTAATGAATCAGGAAACTTCCCAATTATGTTTATGAAATTGCCTAGGGAAATAGAGAAGTAGTTGGCTAGTTTATATACTATCCAAAGAATTAGCTATTTTGTGTTACCAGAATTATTGTTTACATTCCAACTAGACCAAATTGGATAGTTTATAAACTAACCAAAGAAAGAAAGCTATTTCTGATTATTTCAAGTAAATTAGCTAAACGAGTGGATTAGTTTACAAAGTATCCGATAATATTGTGGAATATGCGCTACCTATCAAAATGATGAACGATTTAGTTTGTATATCTACTAGCCAGTAAGTTTACAATATCCATACCCTAAGAAACTCAAAGTGTAACTGAAGATTTTTGATGGTTCTGTTATAGCAGTCTTGTGTAAATGGAAAACCCTCCAGTATGTTTCCGTTGTTGGCATTTCTTGAAATTATCAAAGATGACACCCACAAAGAATTTAGGAAACGTTGGGATGAAACAAATGGCTATCAATTTGCTAGAGTTCCTAGAGTACCCTTGCAAGAATACAACCAAAAAGTACCTGGCTATGTCTCGGACAAATCTTCGTCTGGTGACAGGTATTCAAACTGGACATTGCTGGCTAAGGAAGCTATTACATGAGGAAGTGCAAAACACCTCTTTGTAGGGTGGCGAACAAGAAGACGAGACAATATTTCGTGCTATCTGTGAGTGCACTGCCATCTCGTCAATAAGAGAATCTGAGTCGGGAGAACGATGGCCTACTATATGGCCTACATTAGAAAGATCCTGAGCAACGTCACTACTTTCTTCTCCTTATTACGTTGTTTGGCGGCTCAGGTGGATTGATCTCCTAATGGGAGGAGGTGCAAGGGGCCCAATGGAGCCTAAGTGCTGTAGCATTTTTTGCTACCCTCCCCTGAATTCCAGAATCTAGAATCCAGAATTACTGATAATAAAGGAATGTCGAACAGAAGTTGATTCACTCAGAACTCTATGGCTCAGAACAATGACAATATTTTGTTAATCCGTATCTCGGCATGGCAAATTTGTTTAGGTTGTTGTGTTATATTTTTATTATGCGTTCTAATTCCTAGTATCTTTTCTTGATATCATACGTGCAAAGACAGTGATACAAAAATGCTATTCTATATAAAAATAATATTTAAAAAATATGAAAAGCAAAGAGTTGGCCACGAATGTGGCCCGGGTTGCTGGCAGCCGTCAACGTGGGCCTTGGGAAAAAATTCGTTGTGAAGTGAACCATTTATTCACATTATTATTGTTAAATTAGGTTAAATTATCTTTTGAGCAAATATTTGAATATGAAATTTTGAAAAGTTTGGTAACTTACAAGGAATAATTCAAAAAGGATTTGAAAATTATGCTTTTGCTGGAAACTGCGTTAGACATTTCATAACGGGAAGTTTGATATTTTTCCAGATATTTCCGTATAATAAAAGATAAAATTTTACAAAATAAAATATTGCCATATCCCAGGATTCAATTTCTTTTACGTTTAAATGATTCGCTAGTTGAAACAAATTAAACAATTTTTTCACATTTATAAGGTATTATTATTACTATTATTTTGTCATTTTTCATTTCAAGTCAAGACTTTTTTAACATTGGCAAGATTATTAAATCGTTTTGGTGCCATCTGTTTACAAAAAAAATAAAAAATGTAATTTGCAAAACATTTGACGGGTATGTTATTATTTCTATGAAAAATCATAACGCAATTGACAATTTTAACCTATATAGACGTAAAATTAATTTGGCGGCCAGTTGTAATGAAATAGAATATGTAGTAATTGCGCCAATAACTCAAACTGCATACCACTGTCCTCTCTTTTTATTTACCAGTGGAGAGACTATATAGGAGGAGAGGACTGAAATAAGATTACTATAACAATATGTCAAAGTTTATTCCATCATTGCTTTGAAGATTGTGGCGTACTTAACAAATACAAATCTTTGAAATCAAAAACTTATATTCAGTTGCCAGTATTAACAATACTGTACGTATATACCACATTCTATTGATACAGGTAGGCACTTAATCTATCAATTTTGGAAAATTTTGACGGTTTAGATTTCTTACAGTTATCAATATAGTTGTTTTAATATAAAAATGACGCATAAAATGTTCTTGTGAACGAAGACTGTTTTTATTATAACTAAAATTAATAGTAGAGAAACAAATTCTAAATTTTTCAGCATACATTGCCCGTTGTGTATTAAAGCTAAAATTCAAAACCTGAAATTGTCGGAAAATCACATACCTAATCTAAATTTTTAGTTTTACATTTTTGACTACCTCCTTATTAAAGCACACAGAACATTTCTTCACACAGTTAATTTTTTAGTTGGCCAATTAAAGACGAAGTAATATTTTCCTGTGTTTTGAAAAATTTTCAGATGACTCCTTTTTTACGGATGACTTTAAGAATTTTCAAATGTCGAATTTTTATTTAATATGCAAGAAAATAAAGTAAGGAAAAGGCAACGACAATAATTAATTAACTTAAGAAAGAAGCTTATGTAAGATCATAAGTGTGTTCCGAATTTCACTTAAATCGGATAAGTGGTTCAAAAGATGAGGGAAAAACGAGAAAAATTCCTACTTCAACGCCCTCTTTCTCGGAAACGATGCGTTTTAGGAAATAAGTTTATATCACAAATGAACATTATTTTAACCTGTTCTATAGATTCCTAAAGTTATCAAGATTAAACCTGAATCACCCTGTATATTCCATTGTCTTGTGTATGTTAGAAACAATATAGTCATTTAACTGTAATCATAAAATTCACATTTACAATAACCGTAATAAAAACTACCTCTCAAATAAACATCTAAGACTAACAAAAACACAAAACGGTACAGATTATTTAAGTTTAAAAATTTTTAATGCTCTCCCCGACTATGTAAGTATTTTAAAGATAAATTCTTTTTAAAAAAGAATTAAGAATTATTTATTGAGAAACGCTTTTTATGATTTCAATCAGTTTTTATTAAGTGACTTCCACAGTATTTAATTGTTTGTCTTAACTGTTTGTTGGTTCTTGTTGTCTGTACCTATTTAACATGTTTTGATTTGTATGTTTGTAGTATTGTTAATGATATTTCACTCTGGTGTATATTTACACGAATTGAAATAATTAAATAAATTAATGCAAATGACCAAAAATAATAATTAAGTTCGTAAGGATTCAGTAATTAAAGCAAATATTAACAAATGCCAAATTTTTATTAGCTTTTTTTCAGTTAAATAATATGGAAAATAATTGCTAAACATGTCAGTCTAATTATTAAGTCAATAACTGAAAGAAACTTTATTTTTTACAAAAAAATAAATTAGTAACATCATGATTACCACATATTTTAAACTATTTTTATTACACACATTTATTACAGATTTGAAAAAGTTGTCTCCAAGACAAAACGTGCCACTATAACCGTTGTACTAAATTCGCATTTTTTAATTGCACATTCATTTAATTATACCATGATAGACAGTTTTATAATAGACAGATCAATACTTCATAATTTGTTGTATGCTTATTAGTATTAAAAGTACAAATTAAAAATGTATGCAATAGCTTCCAATTTTGTGCATATACACTTCTAGTGGCGCAAAATAAAAAAAACTGTAGGTAGATAGATTTTCAAAACTCAAACCTACCCTATTTTTAAATATCTGTGCTTGAAGTTTCAATATTGCCAGTTATATTTTTTATTCTCTGATTAAATCTACTATTATGATGTAAAATAGTTTTTTTTAATTATTAAATCATTGTACACATTTTATTGGCCTTATAGGTACTCATCGTAGATCAAAGGATAGTATGTGTTTATTTTTTTGTTTTTAAAAAGAAATGTTATACGGATATCTGGCTAAATAAATGTCTACTTCACTATTTTGAGAATAATATGCGGAGTATATATTTTATACACTTTTTCATGTTTACCACCTTTTCAGATACTGATGTCATAAAATTAAATAATGCGAAGGAAAACTTGACCCGTATTTTTGCACGAATTTAAAAAAAATATCTATATAGAATTGAATCGAATTGCGTGGAAAATTTCACACCAATGTCTTCTAACCAATTAAAATCTTATATTTTGTTCTGTTACCAGAATAATTCAAAAAAGTTTCATCCTCCTTCAAGTAAGCTGCATATATGATTAATTTTCAAAATATTCATACCATTATAAGTGACAATAATTCTGGATAGACTGTTTTAATAATTATTATATCATAGTCATAGAGAAACAGAGATTATCTACTTATGGCATATGACTTTATTTCATCAGTTTGATAATAGAATGAATAAAACATTTTTAAAATCAAATAAAATAATATATAAGGGATATTAACGGGATTGCTTGTATAGTACGCATTATCATATAATTATGATCAGTAACAGCATACATACCATTAATAGTATATTACACTATTAGGTTGGTAAGTGGAATTTTTCATTTTCCGAGATTCTTTTAGCCACTTAATAACCGTATAACGTTTTTCACACAATCGTATTTATCAAATAAAATACTAAAAAACATTATTTTGATTGTTGAAATGGCGTGGCCTATCTAGCGTGTTTTGAATTTATTTTGTTGGAAACCAAAAGAACAATTTGAAGTTTGAAAAGTTGTGTGTTTTGTTGTCAAAACTGTGTTTATAATGGCTGATAAAGACGAATCGGAGGTAGATTTGGATTGCAGAATCGTATCAAATAGGTTGTGGGTCATTAATTCCCACAAAATCAAAGGTGAGGTATGAGAAAGTCTATGATGCCTTCAGGAAGAAGGCGGAGATATCTGACAAAACTTTGCTGACTTATTTTGTTCAGAGAAATTTAAGATTGAAGTCTCCGGAGAGCTTATGGGCAGAGTACTATATTCTTAAGAGTACTATCAACTTAAATAATGGGGTCGATATATCGCAATTTAAGAAGTTAGTAGCATTTCTATACAAGAAAAATATTGGACATCATGCAAAAAATCAAAGGTATTTACCAGAGAAGAGATGAACAAATTCCTGATGGAAGCCCCCGAGGAAACCTATATTATGATGAAAGCAGTGATGATAATGGGAGTCGCTGGGGCTCTTAGGCGTGATGAACCTATGAAGATGACAGTTGATGACATTACGGATGAAGGTTTAGTTGTCATTGTTAAAGTGCCTGATACCAAAACACATAGTCGAATTTTCACAATCACTGACAAGGCCAATAAAAAAGTCCCTTTTTTGACAATTTTGCGAAAATATACAGGCTTAAGACCTAAGGAGATTAACTCTCGTCGATTTTTCTACTCAGTTCGTCAGGGAAAATGTGTAAATCAACTTGTGGGTATAAATACATTGGGATAAATACCACAAAAAATTACCGAATATTTAAAACTGCAAGATCTATACTGGACATGCTTTTAGAAGGACGTCGGCCATTTTGTTAGCAAATACTGGAGTTGATGTTATGGCACTCAAACGTCATGGGGGCTGGAGGTTTCAGTGATAACATTAATGTATTATTTGACCAACAGAAAATGTAATTTTAGGTCTTCTGGTGTCCTTGAAGGATATGCTGCAGTCTTTAACAAAGAAAATAAAGTTTGCTGATAAGATTTTACATACCAACAGCGGCAGTGATAATGAATTTGACTCCACTCCAGTATTCGAAGACAGAACTACTAAGTTTATCCTAATCCTAACATATCAAACTCAATAAGTAATACAGAAAATTCAATAATTGTAAAAACAATAGGTAAAAACGAGGGAAAAACTATAACGTTTAAGAATTGTACAAATTGTATCTTTAATTTTTACAATAAATGAGACCAGCATTTGTTGGTGAAAAGAATTACTGATTTTTACTTACTGCATTAATGCTGTTATGAACTCAACCAACACTATTATTTTTTTGATTTCTATGGAAACCACAGTGTTGTATATTCAACTTACAGAATGTGTCAACAATGACAGTAAGTGCATATTTCAGAACGATTGTGCGAAAATAATATTTACGTATTCAAATGCTGAAGTAAATTTAGTATTTTATGCTTAGATTGAAACTGAATTTTTGAATTATACTAATTTGCGAGTATTGGTGTTAGTTACTTTATGAACTTGCTCTGTATGATTTTCGTAACAGACATAGGTATTACATTTTTGGCAGACGTGATTTTTAAAATTATAACAAACATCAAACTGAGTTTTTGATTGGGGCTAATTTGAGACTACTACCTATTTTGTAACTCAGATTTTTTCTATGTGATTCTAGTATTAGACAAATTACTGTTTTAGACGTGATTTTTTATTATAACAAAACTGAAACAAAAATGCAGTGGTTGTTTGCAATACAAAGTGCGGTGGCACATAGTAAGTTTTTCTATAATGAATAGCATCTTGCCTCTCACAACCAAATTAATTTTTAAGTTTTTGAAAATATGTATTATATTTTCATTTTGTACATAAAACATTTTTTTTTAAATTGCTCTTAGCGTTATCATATTTCTAAACAATTTGGCCTTGTGACATTATTGTAATATGTGTAGCACAAAGTAACCAAAGTTGAGAACTGTGATGCATTATTTTCTTCCTAACTTTTTTTGAGTAATATATCAATAGATTGAAATTCAATAAAAATCAACAGAAATATACGTAAGGTTCAAGCTTTTTGTTTTTAGAAACTTTGGAAAATGATATGTTCAAATATTTCAAAGTAGTGGATTTTATAGCACTTCAGAGAAATTTCATATTGGGCATAAACTTTTAAATTCTAATTTCAGGCAGAATTCAGATTGGTTTGTATTGATCCTCATGCATTTTTAGTTTTATATACCTAATTAATGTTATGTATGTTGCATTTTCAATATGAAAAATCGAGCGTAACTATCTAATTATCTTGATTTTTTGAAAATGCTAAAAGACGTAATGTCATAAGTTTATAACTCGCATTTTTAGACATTCCTTTGCTTATTATCTTTAAAATTTTCTTGCCTTCAATACAAGACGTAACCCATTTTTTTTCTTACAATAGTTGAGAGCTGTACTGATATTGATTTCTAATAGCAAAATTAATTAAAACAATTTGGTCTTTGTGGCGTTTAGCTATTGTTCAAATGAATGACATTTAGTTGTAACAATGTAACAAATACATCATCATTGTGTTTTATTCTTGACGTAAAAGTTCGTAAATAAAGTTTTTACTTTTAGGTTATATTTTTTAACTTGGTTTTTAAGCAAATTTCAAATAACTTTAAAATTCATTATCGTTTAACGCTTCTTCTAATACAAAGCTTAAGAATATAATATTTTTTCATTCTCAGGTTAATATCCAACAGATGCTAAGAAAATATTATGTATACATTGATTATATTTACAAAATGACAAATTAAAAGGTGGAAAATGTTATGAACATAAAACATTAGTACATAATCAATTTAAACGTTATGACTTCTTAGAGAAATTTGAATATTTTTTTACTTTCGGAACATTCCAGAACTTTGATTTTAAATAACAGATAAACAACAATAAAGAAGCTACATTATCTGAAATATACTATGCTGTTATCTGCCTATATCTTTGTTTAAAAATTTATTATACCTAGTTCTATCTGATACAGAGCAGAAAATTGTGTTCATTAAATGGAAGAGGATTATAGGCAATGAATGCAACACATTTTCAGTCCTTTATTAGAACATTTCATATAAATTATGCAAATCATATCGATAAAAATACATCAATAACACAAATATCGCCGAATTGAGAAGGGAGAGAAATCCATCTTCTTCAACGTTGAAAGTCGATGGAGATCGGCAGTATTGATGACTAATGAACAAAATCAGCTTTCACAATGATCTCAGAATCAAATACATCTGTCAAATCACTGTGAAAACCAGTTTCGTCTCGGTATACTCTCGATGACTTCGCAAATTCCTTTCCAGACGTGGGGATCTCCGTCGAAGCCAAACATTCCACCAGGTAGCCTAAAACGTAAAAGATACGCACTTTAGCGAAATATCAACCAGCACTGTATAACAAAATCATGTTTTATGGCAACCCTGACAGACGCCAGAGAGCAGGAACCGCAGACTAAGTCAAACTGCCGAATTATCTGGCATGCTGCATAAAAAATGATAAGAAGATATAAATTATCTATTTATAAAAATGGGGCGCCGCCGACTCGATTCTTGAGTTTCTGCACGGAGGCATCATGGTGAGTTGCCATTGTTACAAAATTCTACCGACGGCATCAACACAGGTATTCTGTCTCCGATACTTTATCTGACGATATTGAAATTTTCCCTTTAAATTTTAAATACATGCTTTTTTTCTTATCAGAAGAAGATAGGAGCCAGATAATTGCTACTATTCTGTACAAACAATGAATTCTCACGTGTTGGTAATCCAACGATCTGAGACACAAAACATACGTCATTATTTTATTATGTAATTTGTTATTGAGTAGAGTATAAATAAAATGTACTAAAATGATAAGGAAATAGTTGCTTCTTCATAGAATTCGTCACAATGATTAGTTGATATAAGCAATGAGAATGTTAAAACTATTTTTTTAAGTGAAAAATGTTGAGATTATGAATAGGATATTTGAATAATAAATTGAAGATATTTTGCAATGTATATGTTGAAATAGCTGCTATATTATTGCTTCAGGCTGTTATCAATTCAGAGAGACATTAGGGAACTATACTGTAATTTTGCATGTAGGAATTGAAATAATGATACGGTATAGTAATAATATCAAAATCATCATTGTATTTTTAATGCAAATAGAGATCATTAATAAGGATTGATTCTGTGTCATGTCATATTTCTAGAACCCAGGCTTGTAGGAGACATATTGCTATCACGTCACGTTTTTCATCGTAGTCACACTTAAAATAGTTTCGCAGAATGACAATAAACCTAAAAATATGTGTAAAATCGTGAGCTTACGTGATATATCAAAACGTGACAACAATGTATTGTAACGGTTAACCATCCTTCAGTGCTAAATTTTTAAAATTTGTTAATGATCATCTTTTCCTAAGATGAATTCTTTTTTCAAAATATCAGACATGAATACAATTGAAAACGTAACATTACAACTACAGCAAAGTGAGTGATATATCAATTTAAAAAGTGCTTTGCTTCTTTGATAAGAGGTTTCAGTTCAAGTAGGTAGATGAAAATAATTAAAAAATAACTTTTCTATAGAGATACAAATTTAATATGCATTATAACTTTCACAATTGTGATACAACTCGTAAACAAATTATTCTCTAAATATTTTCTCACATCAAACCAATACTGATTACATTTGGCAACTGTCAAAAATAAAGGATCATTTCATCCAAATCCTTGAAGGACTGACCGAGATGCAGCGTGCCTTAGCGCGTACAAAAAAAAAACAGCAGAATTTTTAAATACAAGAACATTTGAGTCGGTCAGTGGTCGCGCAGTTTAAGGCGTCAGTACTTGAATCGAGGTGACTAGATCGGAGTTGGTTCGAGCCCAGCTGCCGGTAGACCGTATATAAGCTATATTCGTGGAGAGGATTGGCACCCTCTCTGCGGGTATGGTAGGGTGGAATAATGTTAGCTTGGGTCAATGTGAGAGATTGATACCGGTTGATATTTGACTACCCCCCTAATTAATGAGGTTTTCCAGGTTTCCCTTATTCCTGCACTGAATAGTTTTTAGAGCCTACCAACAGACGTATTTGAATATGTAATTAGGAAGCCATTTCTTTGAAACCGTTTTAATAAATTCTGCATCTATGTAAAATCATCTTCAGTTTCTTAATTTCTCTCTATGTACCTACTCTAAAGAATTCTAAATATTAGCTGTGCTAAATAGTTATAATGATACAATACTGAAGTTCTGAACTCCACAGATCATTTGCATTGAAAAATAAAATTTACTTAAACATTGGACTGATTTGTGTCCTATCCCATTTAACTGTACTAAGGAT
The DNA here is from genome assembly GCA_037114965.1 of Monochamus alternatus. Classification (NCBI taxonomy): domain Eukaryota; kingdom Metazoa; phylum Arthropoda; class Insecta; order Coleoptera; family Cerambycidae; genus Monochamus; species Monochamus alternatus. The sequence goes on along the minus strand of CM073426.1, from coordinate 24,295,748 downwards.
GAGTGCATTTCAACAAAGGCATAAGTGCCAAACCTTGTGAAAGCCACCTTTATTTAGCCAATGCCAAAAGTAACTTCCAAAGGTTGACATGTTCTTTGTGTACAATGAAATATTCTCTAAATATCGTTTTATGGTGGCTAGTACTTATTGTCAATTTAAAAAAAAAGTTTAAGTAATTGTTACACTTCTTTAGTAATCTAAAAATGGAAGAAAATAGAAGAAAACAAGTTAAGTGAGGGAGGAAAGTGAATTCAAGAAAGAAAATAACTGTTTGGTGAATTTTAAGAGATGGGTGACAATGAAATATACACCATATTATATACTATACTTAATTCATACTGGCAAGAGACATGAAATAATACCAATGCCAATGATTATACATGATTTAGTTGTGATAGCGATTTTGCTTAAATTAAGAAATGTAAAAAGTTATTGAAAAAGTCAAGTTGTTCAAAAGATTTAATTGGAATGATAGTGAATGCTATTAAAAAAGATATAATCAAAAATCAAATTTTTGTAGAGAAGTAGCAAAAGTTTAAAAGCACCAATCAATCTCAAGAAGTTTTGGTATATTAACCTATTACATTTTACGAACATCATTATTGAAATTTCCTGTTAAACTATAGAATATTTAAGCTTATGAACTTATGCTTATATTTTGTCAGTGTATTATCTTGACATCTTAGTTAACGGAATGCATTTTAAGATATGTAGTATCATATTTCATTTAAAAAAAATAAGTTATAATACTTAAACCGTAAATAACTTTGTTTGGAATTATTGGCACTTGGACCATTATTATTTAATTACACTTTACAATTAAGAAAGACTACCACCACTTAGCGAAACTTTATATTTTCCCTCACACAGAACGACAATTAAGAAAAAACGGAACTTGAGCTTCCTGCATTACTTCTGCATAAACATCACCTGCGCATGCTCAGTGTTGTAAAGTTCACTTTAAGTTAGAATGCAGGCGAAAATAAAGTATAAAGATAGAAACATTCCCTAAATATTCTTTTATGGTGTTTATTGTTAATTTAAAAAACTTTTAAGTAATTGTTTCACTTCTTTAGTAATCTAAAAATGGACGAAAATCGCAGAAAACAAAGAAATGAGGAAGAATGTGAAATTCAAGAAAGAAAACAACCGCTTAGTGTTAAAAATATACCACATTATATAATGAACCTAATGCACACTGTAGAGATGAAAGAATGCCAATACGAATACTGCCCTCCTAAAATAAAAGGTCTTATCTGCAAAATGAAGGTCGGGATAATTGGATTTTTAATAAAATGCTCTCCCCTGTGTACATTGTTTTCTTAGTTGTGATCGCGACTTTGCTTAAATTGAGAAATGTTAAAAGTTGTATAAAGGTATGGTTCCAAAAGATTTAATTTAAATTATAGTGAACGAAAAAATATATTGACTTTAAAGATAAGAATAGACGAAGGAAATCCCGGAAAATACAAATATGTCGAACATTAAAAGAGAGAGAGCAATGAATAACGTGCTGAAAAAAGTTTAATATTAGGTCATTTGAACACTTATTTATAAAATTTCTATAGACAAGCGACAAAAGGTTAAAAGAAAACACCAATAAATGTCAAGAACTTTTCACATTTTACAAACATGTACAGAAATTTCCTGTTAAACTTTAAAGTGTTTATGCTTATGAACTTTTGCTTATATTTTGTCAGTACATTATCTTGACATCTTAGGTAACACAATGTTTTTTAAGATATGTAGAATTAAATTTTATTATAAAAAAAAGTTGTTTGAAATTATTAGCACCATTATTAATTACTTTTTGCAATGAAGAAATAACTACCACCACTTACCGATGCCTTTACATTGTAATGTATGCTTTTCCCCGACACAAAACAACATAAATTAAGAAAAAACGGAACTTGAACTTCCTGCATTACTTCTACATAAACATCACCTGCGCATGCTCAATATTCTAAAGTTCTCTTTAAGTGCAGACGAAGATAAAGCAACTGCAACCATAATTCAGTAATCACTGTATAATAGTCATACGATTCCACATAGATTAATTACAGCTTAACATAATACCGAACACTTTTATTATTTGCTTTTCGAGCTTTTCATTGACAAGTTGAAGTACCGGGTATGAATGAAACCGAGTAGGAAAGCATTATCAGTATCGGTGAACATTAATATGGATGCCATATCAAACACTGAAGTCACGATGTTATTTTTGGCACCGCAAACTCAATCAGAATCACGTATTGGTATGGTGATTCGGAATTTGTGCGGTTTAGTTCCGGGCTACAAACGGTGCAGACACAGCTTAGTTTTTCGAAGAAATGCATATCTCACTAGATTAGGTTGAATAGCTGTTTGTCGGAGTTGGATCGGTGGAGTGGAAATAATGGGTACTTTTAATATGGTGTGATACCTGAAAACGGGATAGAAAACGTTAGCGTCTCGGTCAACTAGAGGTTATTTTATTTTTGGCAAATTGCGTTACAATTGGTGCAATTAATCCAATAATTATGATGGCACAGTGCGGGTTTACAGTGTTTAGAATATAGGGCGAATTTTAACTGTGTTCTACTTAGGTTTTCTGAAATTCCCAAACTGTGTCAAATGCTTCAAATCTTTTTATAAATCGAACGTAGAAGTGAAAAATAATGGACCTGCAAAATATTAGAATTTTATTCGAACGTTTAGTACCTTTAAATTAATTAGTTACAAATATCGAGCGTGCGAGAATGAGGCGTGGCCAGGCGCTACGTCACGTGACGCATAAGCTAAGCGATTGTGTTTAATTCAGTATGAGTGCAAAAAGAATTTTAAGTATCGCATAGTTTCAGAATGCACAAATATAAGTACAAATGCGTCGGAAAAAATATTTATTTGTTTGCCAATGAACCAAAAGCAAAGAAGAGTATGGTTTTGTGGCGAGCGGACCCTTGCACCTCCTCATATAATGATTTTAGTTCTTCTATTACTTTTGTTGTATTACGACTGCTACGGTCGGCATTCGCCTCCGATAACGGTGGTCTTCCTAGACGTCATTCCACCATATAAAAAAAATCTATAAAAGAAATTTGACAAAACCAATCCCTGACAATTTTGGGAACAGACCATACGTCGGACTAGCACGGTTAGGCATAGAAATTGCAGGTCACCGACACAGCCTGCTGTGACGATCGTTACAGGTGACGGCACGTGTTGGTGCTGGTCTAGTGTGCGATGCTCTATTAAACGACATGAGTAGCTTTATGAGCAAGTTTTGCAAATCGGTGCAGATGTGTGCGATATCTAATAATGCGCAACAATGAAAGCAGTATTATTTTCGCAGCCCGATTTTTTTATTTATTTATCTCGCCAATTAAATCTTGTGTATGACCAATGAGTAACCCCATCCATTTCGAGACACTCAAACAATAAATTGTTAGCAGCAATATTGATTTGGTAGACAGGAAGAAGAGCTGGACGAAAGAAAGCCTTCAACTACCAAGTATCAGTGGACGGTGGGCGTGTACACTTCTAATTGCATTCCAAAGCTATATATATCCTAATTTATGTTTCTATGAGTAACGGAGATAAAGCGAATAAATTAATATGAAGCAAAGAGTTGTTTCCACAGTACGTCAACGTTAAATGTATTTCTTTCTCTGTCTGATTGATCTGCTCCGACAAAAGAGTTTATTTTAGAACAGAACAAACGTTTGCAGTTTTCGAACTGAACAAATCGGCGTTTGCTAAATAACTGAAATTCTGAAGCCGAAATGAACCTATGTGCCTTTACTATTTTGGATTTTCCTTCGAACTATCAGTGAAAATTTGTGTGTCTTCTCTTAATTAGCTGTAGTATGCATAAAACCGAGTTCTAATTTTTATGTATTGTACAGGAAGGATTTTACAATCCCAAAATTATTATATTTTATTCTATAAGCTACATAATTATAATAATTTATAATCATGTACCCCAGTTCTGAAAGAATTCACATTCGTCAATTTGTTGAGAATCGTGACCAAATACTCAGTAATAAATAATATTTCGCTTATCTCTTCTGATGTATTTTTAAACAAAACGCGATTACAAAAGGTGATCTATGACCCAGAAAATTATTTTGGAATGTCGGTTCAACAATTTTGTGTGATTCCAAAGAGCAATGTCGTGTTATGAAAGAACTGGTAGTTGTTACGTGAAATTTATACTGCACTTTGAAATTTTGCTAGTAATTCAAGTAAGTAAATTTTATTGTAATACATTAAGTATTTCAATGTATCATAACTTATTTTAATATAATTAATCAAAAGATTCTAGGTTTGTTAAATATTTCATTATTTTTTATTTATGAGTGTCTATTATTTACAAAATTGTAGTAAAAATAATATAGGCATTTATGCAAAAATATACTACTCACTTCAAAAGATGATTCATTTGTTTTCGAAGTGATTTCCAGAATTGTAGTCGACACCCAGTCATGAAATGGGTTGATACACTAACGTTGCTTACTTTTGCTATTGATATCAAATGCAGTAAGTCATAATTACATTTTAGATTTGTGATTCACTGCAGAAATTTTATAAACCCTTCCTTAAACTTAAGTTAAAGCAATTAAACAAAGTAGCAGTTCTTTTAGGGAATATAAATTTAAAAATGTCTCTACCAATTCACCGTATCGTTGCTTAGTGTGTTAACCTTCTAACTCAACTCTTTGGCGAAATTATAATTTTGGTCCCGTTTAAAAGACGGCATTGTGTTACATCATCTCAGAAGAACAGATCACTACAACTTTATAGCATAAATGATATTTCTTCATCATACGTTTACTTGATAACATTTTGTATGGAGATTCAAAGAAGTGGTGTTAGTCGGGTATCAAAATAGTAGAGAGCGGTTCATGTTATAAACTCGCTCACAATTTATAACGGTCATCACAAAGGAAATACATGCCATCCGCATTTTCTTCTATCTGGCACAGCATACCGGATTACACCAGCTTCTGTTGCATCAGATGCAATTTCTATTGGTTATGACGAATTGATAGATCCACCAGTTCCATCTCCAACGCTCCAAGTTCTCAAATATCTTGGGAGATTGTGCTCCTCCATGATAATAGATATTTGTTGGGGCTGTACAGGTATTTTAAAATAAAGTATTCAGCACTTTTGAATTTGCCTCTGTGAATCGTAATAACTAATGTGCAATAATGTGTATATACACTCTTCAATACGTTCATAAGCACAATAAGATAAATAAGGACGCATTTGAGGCATGAGTCATACCAATAATATATAGGTAAGAAAGAGATGGAGAGCATCGAATCCATTGGTAACCAATTGCGAGAGAGAGAGGTCCTTCAGAGACATGCCTCATCTCTATAAGAGTGCAACAGAGACACTCTAATATGGTTTGCTATATTGAAGGGTTGTTTCATGTTTTTTTTCCGTTATCAATATATTATATTTAAAATTTCAGTGCACTGTAATGAATATTTTATTCTGATTCATTTCAGTTTCAGATGTGTGTACTGTAACCGTGTAATGTGAAATGGCAATACCCAGGTCCTCAAGTACCACCAAAGAACAGGAAAACATGAGGAATATACTGACAATATTATTAATCATCATCATTTTCAACATTGGAAAAATGGATATTCCGAATTAGAAAATTGTCGCGAGATTTATTAACATTTCAAAATAAAATTTCTCCTTGTATTTTAATTGCAAATTAGCATTGATAAGTAAATAAAATATTACAACAGCATTGGACGACGCGCGTATAGTAGAAATGAAAATTCATGCTTACTTAAATGAATTTATTCGTAGAATAATTTAAAAAAAATCTGTATTTGCATTTTCTGATATACATATTAATAATGATTAAGAAAAAACTTCCAAAAAATGTTTATTATGCAGTTCGTTTTTGGAACAATTCCAGCCTGCTTGATTCACTAGTTTAAAAAGTCACTAGCCACCACTACAACTAACTGTTTTTTGAAAACGAATTTGTCAGCGATGGTCGGAAAAAGCAACGCAAGCTATTAATGAAACCGAAATAATTTCTAAAATGGCGTATTTTTTAATTCAGCAAAAAAACGTCTAATATTAGTGCTATTCAAATTTAAACTCCAGCCTTACTAGTTTTTAAAAATAATTCTGTGGAGCTCGATAATGTTTATAATGCCATTTATAATAAAGCATTTGAAAATATGAATCTTTTCTTATTCTCAATGATTTGTTATACAGCTATGAAAATTGCACATTAAAATGGCGACTTCTGTTTATAGGAAAACCGGAAATTTGAGAAAGATAGAACATTACATCCTCATCATATCACAACATTAACATTCGTATTACTGCGATATTTGTGTACATTATGATTTTTTATATAGACGACTAAGTATATAGTTTTTTTTATTTATATCAATATCTTACAGTTGTTGCTTTGAAATTCAATGATAAATCTCAACCATATAGAATCAACTGACTAAAAAAATTCCTTTTATACACTAAGATGTCCGTGTAACAGCTTAAACAAGTAAAATGATTCGAATTATCACAAATTTCTTTATGATAAATGTCTAACTATTTCCTGTTATTATAACCGACATAAATACTTTAATGTTGTTTTGTATTAAAGTCGACCTCAGTTTCTAGGGAAATATACCATGCTTATTAATTTATAATAACATATAAAGGTTAAAGTTCACCATTACTTTATCTTGCACTTCCTGTGACACTGCTGCATACACACTGTCGTAATGCAAGTTACGTAAATTTTTATATAAGATCTAACTGATTCTTGGTACGCATATGATACATCTGCATATTCATAACAAAGTGTTTGTAGAACTGATCGACATTAAAACATGTTCTAAATATTCAGTCTATTGATCAAAACTGCCACTGAAGAAATTTAGTAGATTTATTCCCATGGGTAGGCATACGCTTAAAAACCATTTATAAGTGGTTGAAAACCAAATATTGATACGTCAAAGTATCGCGCGTTTATGGAAAACGATTTATTTAGGGCTTTATTAACGTTTTCATAATGTTTTACATCTGTAAAAACTTCCCCGCGATTGCAGAATCACGACTGAAGATGCCGACAGTGAAAAGGGGCGAAACGTTTGGAAGCATTGGATGCGACCAGTTACAGACCGTCATCATCCGAGGAACGGTACAGTCGTAATACCAACAATAGGAATCGAAATCAATGTATGGGCGGTTCCAGAGATACCGATAGCGGGTCTGTCTCCACAGAGCCTAGTCCAAGTACAACTAGGACAGGTAAAAGAATCTCGGCTAATGCTAACAACCCGGAAAATCACAATGTATCAAATGATACCACCGGCCATGAAAGCCTTAAAACCCCCTCAGGTTTTTAGGTACCTACAGTTTTAATAGGTTATATAATCTTTTGAATAATCGTAAAAAAACTCAATTTCCTAATATAGTCGTCGAGACAAATATTTATTTTTGTTTCCTATAAACAAAATATAATTGTCAATAGGTGGCCGCTAGATGTAGCTGTGCTATATTTCACGTACTCAGGTGCGTCGGGATTGAGAAACATGGACAGCTAGGGTTAGTAGTCAGTTAACTCATCCCTCACCTGTGACGTACTGATGATAACTAATAAGCTCGAAACAAGTTGACTATTTGTTATAAATTTTTCAGGTATATTTCTATATTGCACGAGGCATTAGTCCACAGTTGTTCGGTGCACTGATTGCAAAAACCATAATTAATATGATGTAAATACGTTGTTTATCAATTCAAGATGCAAATACACTTTAAATATTAACGATAGGGACCTTATTTACAAAAGTGAAATATTATCTTCGTTGAGGTTTTAAATTTCCAAATATAACCACAGTTTGTCGTTTCGCAGCATATTATTTTGGAAAGACAAAGAACTGATAAAATATTTTTGCCATCGCCACATAATTATTGTGCAGTTGCGGTTTGCGTTAGACTGGGAAGAGTGAATGTTTAAATCTTTTCATAGAAGTTCGTTTTTACTTAAACTACAGAAGGCACTAAGAACACCTTAAAAGTTTTTAATATTTGGACATACCTTATGTTGACAGGAAATTTTCATTCCTTCATTTAATGTAAAAAAACTGTATACCTACTTTTGAAGTTTATTAGACTAGAATTCTCAACTATCCATAACTGATATCATCATATCATTTTAGGGATATGACAAGTTCAAGAATACTTTTTTTCAAACTGTATTGTAAATATCAACTCAACGAAGTAGATGCAAGGATAAGGGCAATTCAGAACTTATCTAAAAAAATGTAGGAATAAATGCATCATGAAAAATGAAGCAAGTATTGTAAACAAATTTTTTGTAAAATCCTTACGATTTCCGAGTAAAAAATTATTGAAGTTGTATTATTTCCAACGCGTACATTGTTGAGCTACTGTTTCTAACTAGGCGATTCCAAATATTGAAATCCGAAAACTCTTTGTAGGTATTACCCTTTTTTGTGAAGCGAGTCTTTATATTAGTCTTTCAAGTGTCAAAAATGGCTTATGTGTACAGCAACTCGGAGTTGGTGGATATCGTTTCAATTTATCGTTTTTAAACTATTTCCCGGTAAACATGTGCCAAATGTAGCTACTTTTATCGCGGTGTGCAGTGAGCGCAATGCACCGCGAGAGAAGTTTGGAGCCGAATCGTAGGAGAGATGGAAATCCAGGACGTCCATGGCGTATTGCAGCAGTGTGGCGTATTATACATGAAGCTCAATTATATCCGTACCATGTACAGTGTGTCCAAGCAATGATACCGAAGGATTGGACGAGGAGGATCGGTACCATGGCCACCACGATCTCCTAACTTTAAATCATTTGGACTTCATCTTGCGGAGACATTTAAAAAACGAAGTGTATCGCACCGAAGTGAATTGACTATGGATGATTTACGTTCATAGTTGCTGCAACTAATGAATTCAAAACAGACCAATAAGCAGAAACATTTGTGTTAGATGCTGAAGTGGGTAAGACGGACCCAAAATTTTGTTGTAACATTAGGTCAAAATATTTTATTAATTCAAATCACAAATTAAATTAATTCTATTCATAATTAATAACTAGCGGCAAAAGCAGTTAAATTTGCTGCATAAAATAGGTGTTACAAAATATAATTTATTTCTTTCCTTGGGAATTTCTTTCCATTTTTTGTCCAGTCTCCGATTGCATACTTTGCCGCCTTATCAGATTTTACAGTGGACTAGTGCAGTACCGTGCAGAAGCATTCTTTTAAATCATTTTCAAACTACTCTTTTTTACAATATTGTGTTTGTAAGAGTCCCCTGTACATGAAAAAACATTTTTTTTTAGATATCTGACTAAACATGTTAAATAATTTTAATTTTTCATAAATTTACTGATAAGCATTTTTTTACATATGAAAATAATTGAAAAACGGCAGAAGTATTTAAACATTTAACTTTCCAACATATTTTCATAGTAAATAGAAGATTTTCTCTCTAGTTACAGTTTATAGGTCGGTTACAATACCTACTAGTAGTAATATGCCACATGTTTCACTAATTAGATGTTGTTTCGTTCCGCAATAGTTGAAATATGATAGCCGCATCAAACCGGAAGCTATTCTACACGTTTATGATGCGATAGCCACATTAAATCACTCTAGCAAGACATTTTGAAACGGCTGACAATACGTTGAAGAAAATAATTCAAACTGAGGCTTTATGCTCGGCTTTATAAAATTCAAATTTACTGTCCTTCGCACATAAAAATTCCAATTAAGCTTGTCACTTACTTAACCACTAATTAAGTATGTATAGGGTGAGTCAAATTCGATCTCAGAAGCACACAACATCCATTGGACATCCATTTTAGGTATTGAGGTGTATGGACATTAAATGGACGTGCAATGGATCTATAGAAATAATCATCATCTGGACATACACTCAACCGTAGCCACTGGACATGCATTTTATATCCATCTTTAGTTCTGCTGTTTCTGAACCTTGAATGGACCTCCAGTGGACGTACAAGAGAAGCCATCCGATGGATGTTCATAAAAAGTTATCCATTAAATGTCCAATTATGTCTACATATTTATGGACATTTACTGAATGTCCTTTGGATGTATAAAATCGGATGTTCATAAAACACTATCCATAGGATGTTCATTATATGTTCAATTATGTTCCCATGTTTATGAACATTTAGTGAATGTCCATTGGATGTACAGGAAGGAACGTTAGCGGTTACAGGAGAAATCATCCAATTTATATCCATTTTGCTTATGTACTATCAACCTGCTGGACCAAAAATAGACGTCCATTGGATGCAGATTTTTGTAACAGCTGGACATGTAATGGATATTCACCGGAAGATTTTTGGACATCCACTGGATGTACAAAGGATATTGCCAATACAAGATCTGCACATTCATTGGACATTCATTTTACCTCCTTATGTACTGATGCAAAAAAAGATATTTTGTCGAGTTGGATTTTTAAGACAAATTCAACTGTCAAATTAGATATCTGATATCTTAAAAAGACAATGTTGTGTTTTGGAAATTAAATCAAAATTTAAATTTCAAATGATAGAATGTCAACAATTAAATTTTTGATGTGATACTAACCCATCAGCACAAATCGCATAAGTTCTGTTCTCTGTTATTTTCATCAGAATTTTAATTCAATGTAATAAATGTTTATTTATTTATTACATGGGCAGTTAAATTTTGTACCTGAATATGATCAACATGCGTTATAGTTTAAATCATAGACCAATCGCAAAATAAAAATTTAGGTTATGACAACTAGGAAATTATTATCATGGACCTTAAAATTGCGGTTCGTAGATGATATAAAAAAGCAAAGAAATAAAGAACAAAACTTTGTTCTAATTTTTTTTTAGACACAATGTCATGTCATAAAAATTTGCAGTTCGAAGCAGTATTATGTTTTGTGTTAGATTGGAAAACTTGCAACCACTGTATATACCTGAAGATCAAGAAATTAAAAATATTGTCTAGGTATAACATCATATATTGTATATATTTATTAGTATTAGAGATGGATAGTTCGCGAACGAACTAGTACAAACGAACTATTCACTTCACTGAATGAAATGAATCATTCCTTCTTGTCGGACTGAATCATTCTCTGTGAACTAAAAGCAACGATGATTCTAAAAAATTTAACAATGTAATTTAGACGAGTCAAATTCAGTCCTTCTATACTTATTCAGTAGTTCACTGAATTAAATGAAAAATTGCAGCTGACGATTAGACGTAGACGGTATCAGAGATGTGACTCAGTGACCGCTTTCAGTCGGATCACCTATATAGAATGGCTAGAGTTCGGTGTCTTGCGACAGAATATTTTCTAAAGCAGAGTACAGAAAACGAGCCCGATTAAAATTAGACAAAAATTCTAAAATTTTGTTTTTAAACGCGAATTTTTTAATGTTTAGAATTTATTTATGAAATTAGGTTTTTTTATTTTAAATATTACTTCTTTTGTTAATTTAATACAATATTTTCACACCTAAAATTATATTTTATTACCTATATTTAAATGCTTACCTATAAATGTTTTAATCTAAATAATCTCGAAAGCATTGTATGTTATACCTATGCCTTTCAATTACGATACCACGCGAGTCATGAAACAGTGCCGTTCTACAATTCTCGACCATACTGAATCAAATGAATTACTCAAGTGAATGATTCTCTTAGGTGAATGAGATTGATAGAATGAATTCACCAAAATGAACTAAAAGTCCCATCTCTAATTAGTATAATTTAAACTACTCATTGTTTTTGCAAATAAAAATATACCTATGTCAAAGATAGGGACAATTATTATTATAAGAATGATGGAAAATAGGGTCACCAGACGTCCTCTATTTTGAGGGCATGCTCTTTTCATGTGCTACACTTAATGTTCTCTCTTTTTTATGTATAGTTCTCTTTTTCAGTTTGTTCTCACCATCAGCAATTTTTTAATTTTTAGTAATGAATAAAATTGTTTTTACATTTATACTCGGTTAAGTATAACTGAATTAAAGCTAATATAGCATTTATCAAAGTTCAAAACTTCTACCAAATTACTTGTTGTAAATTGTGCCGTGGCCATAGCACTATTTTCCCCTAGCAAATATGAACATTTAAACATTTTTTCAAATTATAAATTTGCTCATAATTTTACAATTTTAGTCAAGACAAACGGAACTCTTACGATACGTTCTGAAAAGTATAGAAATTGATTTCTAATTATGAGTCAATATAATCAAAATAATTTGAATATTTTACAGTTTTGGATTTAATTGGGGGACACTAACAATCCTAGAAATGCAGAAATAGATCAGATCTCAACTATTTACGGCCTAATTTACGTGTTCCTAATGTTCAAAAGTGAATTAGAGTTTTGAGGGTTTTTCGAATGTTGCCAGGTATGTCTCTTTGTGGGTAAATTTAGTTAAATTAATTTTTATTTTAGACAATCATTGAATACAGTCTTGTTCGTTAGCATATTTGGTATCAGAAAATACATATAACTTCATTAATAGTAATTGCAGGAAAACTGAAATACATTTACAATACAGTCATAATTATTGTATTGCGTTTGATGTTGTTATGTAATTTGTTACAAAATTGATTATTTAAGTTATATGAACAAATCTAGAAAATACTGATTATAAATAATACATTTCCATTGTGTTTTCCTTTTTTCCTTATTGTGTTATATTTTTTGTAAATCTGAATATGGTCGCCCTAATGGAAAACAATGAAAAGTGAATACACTATTTTTGAATTAAATACTTGTACCATTCGATTCTGAGGTAGTTCGTTTACTTACGCACCATCTAGTGGTAGTTCTTGAAATATCAGATGTCATTAACTCAACAGTTTCCTACATTTTATGACTATATGAGCGCCTTTACAGATTACATGCAGTCTCTTATAACATCGTGGTTTGGCTTTCGACCGATAGATGTCGCTATGGCAGTTGTGCGTCTCCGATTCTCCAAAGCACTGTGCGCTTGTCAACCGTAAAACGTAAATTAATGAATTGCTGAGCGTGAAAGAAAACCCTAATTCCCCTCGCAAGAGTGCCACGCACCGCAGTTTTCTAAAAACGGTCGTATTGGAGCGATTTGTAAACAGGAAGCTGTATTATGTAACGATAAAACAGTGTCCGGAGGTGACATACACAGGAACAATGCTCAAGTACCATTCGTGAGAAAGTTCGACTGCGGTCATAGAAATGTAAACAAGCGGTCGGCAGCGCGCATTCTTGGTCTTGACCTTACTGATTATTCCAATGACGCAACGTGCATTATTATATCCATGCACTTGGTGCACTTCGTCGAATCGTTCTATTTAAGGAAACATTCCCGATGACGGCGGTTTATTTTTATTGTGACTCCTTTATAAAAGTGGGCATTGTTAAGTCGCATTGTTAAATAAATGCGGCACATTTAAGTGTTATTACCATATATGGGTATTTTCTGGGAATATCCTTGTTCATGGTAATGCACGCGGTAATAATCAGAAATGGGGTATTATGTTTAAATTAATAAACAACTCAGTGAATGACACGAAATAAAAAATATATCAGTGAATATCAATTTTTGTCCAACTGTCAAAAGAGAAGACTTTTTTAATCGCTATATATATGCAAAATCAACCCTTTTTTAAGGGTGATAAACAAAAGCACGCTATCGTGAAAAAATGGAAACAAAAATACGCGATCTTGTTGCCCTACTTTAAAAAAGTCTTGCTCAAAAATTTATACATAGAGTATGTTTATGATTCTTTGTGCATAAATCACGGCTATTAAGATTAGGATCAAAGGCCTGCTATGATCAGAATTTCATATAAACGGTTAGCGATGTTTTTATTTAAAATCTAAGGTGGTGTGAAGGACCCCTCAAAACCATTTATTAATTAACTAACTAATTAACAGATATAAAAATCTGTTTATTTAGTTTATTGGAATTGTTTTACCAAACCACTTTCTAAAAAAATGTGATTTTGGAGAATACTTGCAGACTCAATACAACAAGATTGCCTAATCTGATTAAACTTATTCTGGAATTTTCTGTTAATTTATTCAATTTAGTCAATTTTTTAAATAAACATAAAGAAAGTAAAGTAAATATTTCAGCCACTTTAGAAAATAGTTATAATGGCAAAAGAAAGGAATATCGTTTCTGGGCACTAAAAATTATAGTAGGTACTGAAAATTAAATATGATTTAGTACCGTTCAAATTCAGTATTTTGCTCTGCTTTGAAATTGTTAAAAGAAAGCAAAGCATTTATATTCAAATTTGGAGGTACAAAAAATTATAGCAGACCTTGGGTCGCCATTTTAAAAGCCGTGGTAGGACCAAAATCAATGCAATTAAAAATGTTCCTGCCTATTGATTCTTTTCATTTTGACAAGTATTGTAATACTTTTTCGCTTATTAGTTTTGTTAACATGTTTTGCTTTAGTTTTGGCAAATTGGACTGAACGAGCATAATTTCGTGCTTAGGTCTGTTCTTAAATTATATAAAGCAACAATGATGTTAATGTTTAAGTTAAAAAATCATATTTTTAGAAGGATGCTAGACTGCAATTATCTAAACTAAATTAGCAAAACAAACAGCAACTGTTATATATCATAACGAAGGAAAAAATAATGCAATTGAATTGCATGAAATTATGCAGGGTAATTTTCACCATTCCGATATCTCAGTTATTCTCCGAGGTGTATGAAAATTATCTTAAGATTCTCGAAAAAGTAGTGTTGTGAAAATCGCATCCTTGAATTTCTTGTAACCTGCAATTACAGCAAAATTGGGACGTCCTGTACAATGCACTTTAACATAATATTCATTGACCACAAAAGACATTCAAATGCAATTTTTCATAACTTCTAGATATAAATATATTAACGGTGAGATCATAACGTTCCATTCTTAGACTGCGAAGCGTACATAATGACATACTTTTAATTGTAAAATTATTTAATAGCAATTGCTATTATACGTTTGAAATGCAGGAACTAATACCGATGCAATGAATAATGCTTCTAATCGTTATAAAAATGGGGTGATATCAGAGAAGACACGAGAGGTGTAGGTATATTATTAGGGTAGGCAGAACCGCAACGCTCAATAGACTACACAGGGTGTCTCAAAGTTCGCATCCCAACATAATTATGTGAAAAATACGTTACGGTATAATATCGCTTTATGCAAGTACCGCGTGTAAGAAACAATTAACTAAGTTTAACAGTTATGTTGGCAATTGTAAGTTTTGTGTTTAATATTTAAAATACACAATCTTTCATTAAAAATTTATAATGTTTAGTAATAGTGAAAAAGTGGATATGCTACTACTAATATTTGGAGAAGCAAGCAGAAACCCACATTTGGCAAGGAGACTTTATGCTCACCGATATCCAGAGTGAGTAACGCTAGATCATAAAACGTATCCGCAGTTGGAAAGAATGAAGATGCTTCAAGAAAGTACAAAAACATAAAGAAGGGTATAGCAAATGATGCCAATGTTATGGGCTATTTTGAGGAAGTTCCCCAAATTCAATTGGACAGACTGCGGCTGCTCTTTGTATTTCTAAAGTGTTAAAAGTATTTACTTTCATGATTACAAAATACAAAATGTACAAATGCTAAGAAATGATGACTATCATCGAAGGTTAAATTTTATTACTCAAGTGATAACTGTTGAGGATAGAAATTCGAATTTCTAAATCGACGATTCAGAGAGTGTTAAAAGTATGACTGTCATGATTACAAAATACAAAACGTACATATGCTAAGAAATGATAACTATCGTCAAAGGTTAAATTTTATTGCTCAAATGAGAATAGGAACAACCTCTATAGCCATATTCTTTGGACCGATAAAAGTAAATTCTTAAGTAACGGTATTTTGTATACCAAATCGCCAAAATACGCATTACACGGCTGATGAAAATCCGCATAAATTACATAGTCTATTGAAATGTTACATTATTTTGGCCTTAGCGTGCATTTTTTAGAGGACGCAATTTTATTGCTTGTATGTGAGGGGGGGGGGTTAAAAAAAGGTTAACTTGAAGTTTGTGGGGTCACAACCCTCGAAGTTTGGCCGCCATCTTTGGAAAGGGGGTTAAATTTTTTTTAGCATTTATCAAGTAAACTATTGGTCATACAAAAATTCTAAAAACATTATTTATTGCAAATTGAATCCTCTACAATTTTAGTCTAGTAATTTTTTGTTGTAAAATCAAAAATAACAACAATAGATATCAATCAAAATTCTGATTTATTTTTTATTTAAAAAAAAATTACATCAGAGCATAACAATATTGAAATGTCTATAATAAAAAACATTATTATAAAAATAATTAAAAACTATGCCATATCATTGATATAAATGTATACTTATCAGTAGGGAAAATTAGTGTTCACTTCACAGCGCTGTAAAACCCAAACTATTGAATATAATAAAAAAAAAGTATATAATAAAAATTCTTCGTTGAAAACCACTCTACAAAAATGGTCTGATGTCATTTTTTTAAAATAAGAAATAAATAAATTATGACGTCCAAAAGAAAATTTGTCCAAAAATTTTAATTATTTTTCTTTAGTATCTTTGTTACTTTTGATTTTACAACAAAAAGTTACTAGACTAAAATTGTAGAGGATTCAATTTGCAATAAAAAATATTTAAAAAAAAAGTTTTGTATCACCAATAGTTTACCTGATAAATGCTAAAAACAATTTAACCCCCTTTTAACCCCCCAAGATGACGGCCGAAGTTGGAGGGTTGCGACTCCACAAACTTCAAGTTAAGCTTTTTTTGATTCCCCCCCTCCCTCACATGTAAACAATAAAACTGAGTTCTCTAAAAAATGCAACCCCAAATATAACGTTTCAATGGACTATAGGGAAAATTAGTGTCACTTCACAGCGCTGTAAAACCCAAACTAATGAATATAATAAAAAAGTATATAATAAAAATTCTTCGTTGAAAATCACTCTACAAAAATGCTCTGATGTCATTTTTTTAAAAATAAGAAAATAAATAAATTATGGCGTCCAAAACAAAATTTGTTCAAAAATTTTGATGGTTTTTCTTTAATATCTTTGTTATTTTTGATATTACAACAAAAAGTTATTGGACTAAAATTGTAGAGGATTCAATTTGCAATAAAAAATGTGTTTACAAAATTTTTGTATGACCAATAGTTTACCTGATAAATGCTAAAAACAATTTCACCCCCTTTTCCAAGATGGCGGCTAAACCTCGAGGGTTGTAACCCCACAAACTTCAAGTTAAGCTTTTTTTGACCCCCCCCCTCATATCTAAACAATAAAATTGCGTCCTCTAAAAAATGCAACCCCAAATGTAACTTTTCAATGGACTAACATGAAATCCAAAATAGTTGAACGGCATTTGCTAGTTCCATATTGTTTTGAACAGGTGAACGATTTCTACAGTTCTTAGACAGCAGGTTTGTTGGAGAATATTATATTACAAACTAGAACACATTTATGGTTGCAATTAGATGGTGCATCTAGTCATAGTTCTGTAAGAAATTATTTGAACCAGGAGAAGGTTGTCTATAAACAAAGGTCAGATAATACCACCACCAGTTGAAACATAATATTGTATCTAATATCTAAAACCAACAAGACGCAATCTTTTTAAGTTTAATTGTTGTTTGGATAACAGTGGACGACAAACTGCAAATAGTCTGCAATCATTCTTAAGGATGTGTTTGTTCTTTAATTTTCGTAACACTGTTACTGTTATTATTACTAAATATTATTTAATCAATTACTTCAATTTATCTTTCATATATATTGATTTGGACATAGCTTTCTAATGATTGCAAATTGGTGAAAACTTTATAAAGGTTATTTTCTTAGAATGCAATGTATTTTTCAATGGATTACAGAAATAAATAAGTTTCTGAGAAAAAAATTATAAATGGCGCTTAGCGTCACCCGTTGTCAATCTCACAAATTAGACACAAACAAAGCTTAGAGTTATGCCTAAAATACATTGTCAGGGAAAATTTTGAAAGGTGTATAATTTTCATTAATTTCATGAAATCGAATGTTCTTAATTAGTTATTCTTTAGTTTTATTGGGTTTTTGCCACACTTCTGAAAAAATAAAGATTAATTAAATAAGCCCTTGCGCCAAACGGATCAGTCAAGGGTTATTTTTTAAACTAAGTTTGCCTAACCAAAAAATCTCACACTGAAAAAAGCAGATAAGTAAAAAATAACAAAAATCACATTACTATCGCGCACTTCCGTATTATTGACGTTTCGAAAAACTCTCTGTTTTCGTTCTCAAAATAGTAGTAAAAATATTAAACGTATGTCAAGTTTGACAGTTTAAAATTTGTTTATCTGCTTTCATAGAGATGTTAAATGATTTTTATTTTATTGGTAGTTACTTCTTCTTGATACAACTGCAGCTAACAATGATCGATGTTTCTGAAGATAACGCAACAAAAAGAATATTAAAAGAGACCGCGAATATTTTGTTGAACGGAGATAAGTGTGTGTCAAACTGTTCAGTGGGCAAAAACCCAATAAAACTAAAGAAAAACTAAAATTATGCCACAAATAAATAACTTCAGACAATATCTTAATTAGTTAATAATGAACAAAATTGGTATATTCATAATATTATAAATTTCCAGAATATTTTACCCTTTCATATATGTTTTCATTGAATTTAACATATTTTTGTACCTGTATATACCTACCAGTATCACATAACTATTTAAAGCTATTTATCCACCGCCTATTTTGTTTGCTTCCAAGCTGCCACTGAATACGTCTTATCTGAAAAAAAAAGAGGAATTGACATCAAAATAGAATTCAAAAATTTTATTAGATTATAAATAGTGCTTAGTAATAACATTTAAAAATTAAATGCTTCCTCATCAATGAAAAATTACCAGGACTAAAGCTATAATTATGTAATAATTAGCTTCATTTTACAGAATTTGATTTTATAAACCTATTAGTGGCGACTCGCGGTTTTTTAAATTGTATAGGTAAACTCCTCTCCCATTAATGTCACTTAATATGATAATTAAACTTTATAATTAAAATTCAATGATATTGTTTGATATAAAAAAAACAAATTAGTAAATTTTGTGAAAATGTTGGTGGTCTCTAAAATTGCAAATAAATGTAAAATTCTTCAAGTCACAGCGTGATTGTGTATGATTTTATGCGATATGTGCAGTGAGTGCAAGTGTAGGCAACGCGAGGCAACGTTGAAACTAAATCGTGGCAGAGATGGAGATGCAAAACGGCCACGGCGTATTGCAGCAGTGTGGCGTATGATACACGAGGCTCAGTTATATCCGTACCTTGTACAACATATCCAAGCATTAATACCAAGAGATTTGATCGACACCATGACCACCACGAGCTCCTGACTTTCATTTGGAGTTCTTTTTTGGAGATATTTAAAAAATAAAGTGTATCGCCCCGAAGTAGATGATTTACGCAAATATATCATAGTTTCTGCCAATAACATACGAGTTCAAAACGGACAAGGAACAGAAACGTTTGTGTTGGTTTGTAGAAAATGAGTAAGACGGGTCCAAAATTTTGTTGTAACATCAGGTACGTCAAAATATTTCATTAATTAAAACCTCAAATTAATTCTATTAACAATTAATAACAGCAGCTGCAAAAGCAGATGAATTTGTTCCATAAAATAGGTGTTACCCAACAAACATTTAAAGTTAAAATTACGTTAATTTGACCTCTGAATTGGTCATAAACTTTTCATGACCAATTCCGCATAAGAAAAGTTTACCTATATTGGCCTACCTTGGCCTTTTTCCATATGTGGGGAAACTAAAGTAATATGGAAGTTAATAATTGGTCGGCAAGGATTTTATTCCAATAAGATAATTGGACCTAAAAGAAATACGGACCAATTTTATGTTAAAATTTCTTTATTACCAAAATATACCCTAATTATGCCCTTTATATGATATACTTTTGCTAGAGAGAGACAACATTATATGTTTGCTTATATACATTCTAATAGTGAACAGGGATAGGAAGAGAAAAAAAGAATATAAGTCAGGCTACAAAGCTACAAGTAGAGTAGGAGTTAGTTTATGAGTATTTATAGATATTTAGATTTTAATATAATATAAAGTCTGTATTTTTGGTTTCTATTCACCAAATTGTACACCCAGGAATTTTTTTCGTATAATGTGATGACAAAACTCTCATAAAAATAACGCGCCTTATAAATATACATTTTTACTGTTGCATCTTAATAATATTATTATCCTGAAAAATAACCTAAAATAAAAACTGGATATGTTTCGTGATAACATGTGTTTAATAATTTTTCGTCATAAATGTATTAAATAATATTATCTATATTAACGTAATTTTAATGAGTAATCAATTAGAAATAATAAACAAAACATCTAGCGTTTGTTAGAACATGGCCGCTCAAATAAAATCAACTTTGAAGTCAATTTGTCTAAAGTTTAACAACCTATAGGGCAGATTGCCTATGCCAATGTTGACGTCACAGCAAAATATTAACTTTGTGATTGAAATTTCCTCCAAATAAAGACATTTTATTACCAACTAAATTATTACTAGGTACCTACTCTTGGATTTATTTGTGATTGAAAATTCAAATTAAAGCCAATAATATTATGTGTGTGTAATAACAAAAACAAAATAAATATGTTCGAACGGAATTCAATTCAAATTTTAATTCACATGCTCTACTGAATTCATTTGAGACGATAACAGTGTTATCATATGGAATACTTATGATGTATCATTTGCTTGATTTATATAATCTGCAGTGTTGGCTTCGATTTTGGTAGGCGAAATATGAACCCAATAATTATTTTTTACAACTCTGAAATATTGTGTGGTAAGCCGCCTGTTAGGTTTTATCTTTTGATTTACTCGTACGACACAAGTAGGTTTTTATTGCACATCATCAAACTACAAAACAACTTCAACACCCTATTGCATGAAAATATCTATCTGAATACATATAACAAGAAGCTTGCTCCCTAAAAGTTCCTTTTAAGAAACATTTACGTCGAAGTATTATTAATAAGTAAATTTGTACCATAATATAGAACAATATTTCTATTAGGTTAATTGAAATGATCAAATATTTCTTAGAAGTTATCAACAAAGTTGAATATATTTAATATTGTAATAAAAATAGAACTTATTAAATTGAAGGATTTAATATGTCAAAAATAAATAATAGTTATTACCTTATTCTTAACCACTATAGTTGAAGACAAAATAAGTTTTACAATTTTGTAATAAATATGCAAATATTTACCTATATAATTATATAAAAAATCCCTGGATATTGAAGACAGATTTCTGGGCGAAATTAAGTAAATTATAACATCTTCTTACACGTTATTGGAACGTTAGCATTTGAAAACACAGAAAAGGTAAACAATATGTAATTTCGAACTGTATAAATTGACATATATTTCGTTTTACTTGGAAGTCATTATATTACTCTTAGTTAACAAATTTCTGACTAAAATTTTGGTATTATAAGATTTTGTAACATTGAAGACTATTTTTATGGCGAAATGTAGTAAATCTCGATCAATTTAGGTTCATTTTTCTTGTGTAGTAGTCTATTATGCTTAAATGTTAGTTGGGTATAAACTGCTCTTTTTATTTTTTTATTACAAAATTGTATTTGTCTCTTCTACATTCAACAAATTTTTTTTAGATAAGTTTTGAATCGCCCTGTACAGCCTTTTTGGTGACAAAACTCAGCGTTAAGAGATGGATATAAAAATACGATGCGTGGCGTGGAATGGAATTCACACACTAATATTCTTTTAGTGCCCAAAGTTGATGTACATGATTATTGCTGTAAGGTAAATATTTGAGAAGCTGTACAGGGACATTCCTTGAATTCCTCCACTTATCTTCATACAGAACGAGTTCTCGTTGAACAATCTTAAACTTTGATACGCCTTATGTAATATTAGTATGTTTCTTTTTCACTGCGACTGGTCTGGTATCGTATGTACCCATTCAGAGATTGTTTCACTAGTCCGTATTACGTTACATAAAGGTTTTACTGCGGTGGCTTTGCATAGATTCCACCTCGGATTCCTCCACGAGAATATAACGTTTCAGAAAACAATCTCCTGGCCTCACTATTTATTTTCAGCATAACTCGGAAGATATTTTTTGAATAAACACCACTTTAAGTAAAGTCTGGAAGGATGAGATGTTATGTGCTATACATGGCCTTACTGAGACGTAGATTCGATCAAAATATGACTAAAAGTTTCTTTCTTTTTCTAGGGTGATTAAAAAACTACGGACGGTGTTCTAGGGCAGAAAATATATCAAAAGTTAAAGCAAAAATTACTAATAAACATGGGGTTGCAGGTGACTCCTTAACGAGATACAGGATGTTACAATTTATTTATTTATTTATTTATTTATTTATTTATTTACAATATCCAATGCCCAATTACAGGATAAGGAACAAGACAAGAAGCAGTAAAATACATATGAATACAAATAAACAAGCAAGACAAAATAGAAAAGTATGATATAAAACAAAAAGAAAAAACTTACTTTACGTATACCTACACCTACACATAATCACATATTTACTGAAAAGTTACGTACAACACAGTAAAGTTATAAAAGCTCAGAATGACACTTTTTAATATGACTAATACTTGAACAGAGTATATCTACACGAGATTCGATTTCAGAATAATTTATAATCATCTGGTAAACCGGAGACCCCTTATATAAATTAGTGCGATAATGTTTAACCTCCAGAAGATGAAAATGCCGCGTATATACTCTAGGAATGTGGAAATTAATCATTCGAAATATTTCCTAACATATTACCTTATTATTTAAAATTTTATATAGAAAAATGACTGAATTTAATTTTCGCCTTTGAGATAAGCTACACATATTGAAGCGCTCAAAAAACGCTTCCTGCGGAAAACCTTGAGGTGGATATAAACCATCAATAAAAAATGTAGCCAATTTGAAGAATCGGCGTTGAATTTTCTCGATAGACATTACGTGCGTAGCATAGATAGGTGTCCAAACCACAGAGGCATACTCAAGCTTCGATCTAACAAACGTGTTAAATAATGAACATAGAGTATCTAGCTTTTTGAAGTTGTTCATGTTGCGAACAATAAAACCCAAACTTTTATAAGCATTTTTTACAACATGTTCAATGTGCTTAGTGAAAGATAGTTTCGGATCAAAATATACACCCAAATCTTTAATAAGGTCGGGTCGCTGAAGGACACACCCATTTAGCCTGTAGTCATACTGTGTTTGATCACATCTTCTACTGAAGGTCATAACATTACATTTGGTAGAATTCAAGGGCAGTTTGTTAACAGTGCACCAAGAGTTCAATAAATCAAGATTTCTTTGGAGATTCATGGCGTCTAAAACATTATCGATGGAGCAAAATATTTTTATATCATCTGCGTACAATAAATATCTCACATTTAACTGAGAAGCAACATCATTGATGTATAATGCAAACATTAGCGGTCCAAGGATGGAACCCTGCGGAACACCTGACCTTTGGGCGAACTCAACAGATTGTACTCCAAGTATCTGAATAAACTGAGTTCTGTCAGATAAATATGAATGCATAAGTCCGAGTAAGTCTGACGAAAGCCCAAACGAACTCAGCTTAGTCAGTAGCAATCCATGATCAAGACGGTCGAATGCCTTCGAAAAATCTGTATAGACAACATTGTATATTATCTTCGATAATTTCAAAACATCTTAACATTTCAACCTCAAATTTGCCAAAATTTTGATAAAATTAACCATTTTCAAATAAAACACGTTTGCATCACTGTTGTTCGTAAAATATTGAGTAGTACTTCAAATAATTAGTCTTTGGGTGCTAATTCCATGTGGCTTTAAGATTGAAATGTTAAGGCGTTTTGGAATTATCGAAGGTAATGTACAAATGAAATTTTAACACCTTGTATCTCGCTAAGAAACCATTTGTGATCCCATGTTTGTTAGGAATTTTTCCTTTAACTTTTGATACACTTCTTACTCACGTTCTCACGTTTTTCGAATTACAAGATATAAATTAAAATATAAGTAACTATATTCGAAGGTGAGGTGAATACCACGTTTAAGTGATTAAAAGCATGTGGCAATCAACAACAATTGTTCACATCAAAAAGGTCTTGTTCGGTTTCTCTTGAAAATTGTTGTTTCCTAATTTCGATCTAAATATTTTTACAGTTTCAGGTTTTCCTAACCCGGTGAACATTTTTGACCGTTTTCGAGAAAAATGAAATCATTTTGGTATACAGGGTGAACCTTAAATAAGTGCAAATATTTTAATTGCAGGCGCAGTTCGTCATATAGATGAATCTAGTGAAAGTCATTTTTAAAAATTTCAAATATTTGCGAAGATATTATTTTTTTTTTTAAATACCCACTTTTTGAACACCGCTAATCATCTGCTCAATGAATCCAAAAATTATCCATAAACGTGCATAAAAGCTCACCTTACTTAACAAGTTGATACCATTGTACCCTCTTTGAAAGATTATCACAAATTATCCCCTTAAATTATTTTATGAAGAATGACAAAAAACTGTGATTTTCACACAATATCTTAGAGTTAATTTTCGCTACATACTACTTCAAATAAGGTGTCAGTGCTAACCATTTTGTACTTCGTAGTTTCGTAGTGAGTGAAACAGATTTTAAAAATAAACACAAAACACAAAATAACAAAATAACTAGCTTGATGTATGCGTTGAGAAGGCAAAGTAAAATATTTAAAAGCAATGTCAATTGCATGCAAAAAATCTGGTGTCGTAGCACAGGTAACAGGTAGGTGTCACGAGCAGTAGACGAATTCTCTCGCACCAGCCCCATGCTCTAGGATTGATAGAGGATATGTTGATACCAAATTCTAGATTGAACCAAGATTGTGAGTAGATAATCTGGATTATATTTTCAATTTATTAGTGAGGTATAGGATTGGCAAAGGGGAGGAGATAATAATAATAATAATAATATCTCTACCCCTCATTCTAATCACAGGAATTAGCCCAGAAGTCGGAGACTTGTGCGGGAGAAGGGGCGGCATATTATTAAGCAGGCCGCATTTGCGCCCAGGAACGACTTACGTTGGTAGGCCCTAACCACTATTTAGTGCAGGAATGAGGGAAACCTGGAAAACCTCATTAATTAGGGGGGTAGTCAAATATCAACCGGTATCAATCTCTCACATTGACCCAAGCCAACATTCTTCCACCCTACCATACCCGCAGAGAGGGCGCCAAACCTCTCCACGAATATAGCTTATATACGGTCTACCGGCAGCTGGGCTCGAACCAACACCGATCTAGTCACCTCGATTCAAGTACTGACGCCTTAAACCGCGCGATCACTGACCGACAGTTATTATTTTCATAAATATTTCAATCATTCTTCGACATGTCTAAAAATTCTAGTTAACATTGTTGAAGCCCACTCGAAGACATTAGTGTAATACTGGCAACTCTGTGGAATTCTCATCCACCATGACTGTTAAAAATATTAGTCTCGGAGTCGGATCAGCGGTCCTCAACAAGTTTTCAGTTGAAAAATTTATTTAAAATTTGACTTTCTTATTCCTGATATTTTTGTAACAAACTATTAATTATGTGTTCCACACAGTGAACTGTACTGCTGACTAAAATATTTCTACTTATTTAAGGTTCACCCTGTATAGTATCAATTAATAAAAAAATTGATGTAACACAAATAGTTCAAATTTTTATCAAATGCCTATTGTGCAGTAATCATAAAAGTAAGACACAAAAATCACATCACTGTTTTGTTATTTTTTACTTATCTTTACTTTTCAGTGTGAGATTTTTTGGTTAGGCAAACTTAGTTTCAAAAATGACTCTTGACTGATCCTTTTGGCGCAAATGTTTAGTCAGTTAATCTTATTTTTTTTTAAACGTGGCAAAATACCCAACTAAACTAAAGAAAAATTAGAACTATGCCATAAATAAATAGCTTCAGAGAATAAACCTAACTATCGTGTTATTTATGAGTGGAGTTATGAGCTGGGCCTTACCAGGAACATGGCTATGTAGGATTTTGATAGTAACCCTTTATTTTACAAATTTATAACACACGTCAGTGTGACAGTTACTTTCTGGGAAGTTTGCCGAAGTAATGAATACGGTTGCAGTGAAGAGTATATTTGTTTTGTTTTTGGTTGGATATAGAAATTAGCTGTCACACTGGCTTGTGATATAAATTTGTAAAATAAAGAGTTACAAGCAATATCCTACATGTGCAACAATTAAAATAATGCACATTATTTTCTATCTCTTGTTGAAAGTATTCTAGAAATTTTAGTGAAATGCATACCATTCCTCTATGAATGCCGTACATGTTTATTTCAAATATCTCATCAAATAACTTTTTTTTAAATTTCACCTTGACAGTTCTAATTTAAGCGATTTAGAAAACCGACTGCGTTTTTAATGCTGCAAACGTTAACAAAATTATACATAATCATTAATTTTCTAAATGCTCCCTTCCTCTGGATTGTACATAATTGGTACCGAAAATTTTTGAGGTTGCCAATTTTATTTTTTATGGTCTTATAGTTAGATACGGCGGTATTGTATAATATTTTGCGCGAACGAACTTTGATCTGTGACGAACGACCCAAGTCCTAAGTGAATCATTGTTTTTAAGCACATTTCCAATAAATATTTATAAAGGCGGAAATTAGTCACATTTATCGCATATTTTGGAAATTTCCCATTCATTCATTAACACTGATGTAGTTAATAGTAATTTTATTAGTAACAACCATAATGGACTTTTAATGAAATTAGAAGATGACGAATCGAGATGGGATTGGCTACCTGCAACGACTCGACATAAAGCGTGTTGCACTTTTAATTGCAATCCCGCGCAACGTTTTCGTTCGTTAAACTTTCAAAAACTTAAAAATACATGAATTAAAACAATATTTTAAGTGTTCATTAGAAGAAATAAAAAAAATAGTAGTAGGCTTTGTCTTTAACATGTGACAGTATTAAAACTATTTTATTTCTGCTATTGTTTGTTGTTGAAAACGACTGGATACGTCCGAAAGGTGCAAGAGTTATTGCCTCAAGATTTGGATCGACGAGTGACCTTTTTCGAGTTTATTTTGCATCAGGATATTAATTTTTACAAGAAAAATCTTTTCACTGATGAGGCTTGTTTCACTCGTATAGGAAATACAAATGTTTACAACTTTCATTAATATGTATACTTAAAACGCCTTATGCAATAACTCCTAGACTTTTCAACGCGAGTTTAAGATAAATGTTTGGGCCAGTATTATCGATCGTTATTTGATTGGACCAGTTACTTTGCTAAATTAAATGGCGAAAGTATTCGGAATTTCTGCAAAATACTGCCCCTGATCGAAGATTTACCGTTGCAACCGAGTTTTGGTTTATGTTTGATAGAGCACCGCCTCATTTTAGTGCTCCCGTTAGGGAATTTTTGTATTTTAAATAAAATTGGCCAAGACGATCACCTGACCTAAACAAATGTGATTATTTTCTTTGGGGAAAATTGAACGAATTTGTTTATTCTTTACCAGTTGAATCCTGAGAAGATTTATGGAATCGTATTACGAATAAATGCAACATAAAAATGGTCCATTTCGAATAATTTCTTTAGACTTAATTTATTTTTTATTTTATTTTAGTTTTATTACTAACTGTAAAATTTTAAAGACAAAACCTACTACTGACTTTTTGATTTCTTCTAATAGACTCTATTAAAATCTTGTTTTAATTTATGCATTTTTTCTTCTTCATTCTTTTTATTTGATCAAAGGAAAAAAGTTTGGTATAATTTTAAGAGTGACTCAATGAACATCTTACAGTGTTTTAATTTACTTGAATTCATAGTCAAACAAGATCAATAATAAACCTAAATCACGTACCAAATTTTCCAAGTTAAAGTAATTCGGAGATATTTCTGTGTGCAACATAAAAATGGTCCATTCCGAATAATTTCTTTAGACTTACTTTATTTTTTATTTTATTTTAGTTTTATTACTAACTGTAAAATTTTAAAGACAAAACCTACTACTGACTTTTTGATTTCTTCTAATAGACTCTATTAAAATCTTGTTTTAATTTATGCATTTTTTCTTCTTCATTCTTTTTATTTGATCAAAGGAAAAAAGTTTGGTATAATTTTAAGAGTGACTCAATGAACACCTTACAGTGTTTTAATTTACTTGAATTCATAGTCAAACAAGATCAATAATAAACCTAAATCACGTACCTAATTTTCCAAGTTAAAGTAATTCGGAGATATTTCTGTGTCGGTTCTTATGTGGAACACCCTGTGTAGAATTCCGCAATGTTTTAACATTTTTTAATTGCTTAAAAATATTCTACAAATTCCACCGTGTGAATATCATCTAAAGGATTTCTCTAAGTGTAGAATTATACTAAATGAAATGCACCCCACAAAATCATACGGCTCGTCGCATGTAAGTGTTCGTCCTCATTATAAAGTAATTTTGGAACTAATTAATTCTTAATTAATTCCAATTAAGCATAATTAGCTGCCATAAAATAAAAATGGCGCAATTAATAGCCTACGTACATATTTCTGTAATGTGTATATATCGGTCTTAGACAATTATCCGTAGAGGAACACCTCGGCCAAGTTTCCTTGGAAAGAATTAACGCCATCCTAGCCCATATTTAGTTCGAATTCCTCTCTAAATCTGGCTGCGGATCCAATATAACATATCCTCTAGGTGCCTCAGCTGCGACCTACGTTCCGTAGGTCTGTTAATGATCCGGGCGCTAGTTTGTCTTGGGTTCCAAATCCGGAAACTTGGTGAGTTTATAGAGAACATCGCAGATAGATTTAGAGAGGTTGAATAATTAATAACAATTTCAGTCATAGTTCAAAAGTACATTAAATTGGTATATTTATTTTTGCATTTGCAATGTCATTCATTACATACAATACTTGCTTCTTGTATAGAGAACATCGCAGGCAGATTTAGAGGAGTTGAATAAATTGAAGAGAAACATTAGAAAATTAGTAATTGATGTTGATAACAGTTTCATTCATAGTTCAAAAGTACATTAAATTGATATATTTATATTTGTATTTGCAATTACTAGGCACAGCACTTGCTTGTTTTGTGTGTATGAAACGATAAACATTCCTTTCAATCAATAACTTGAAAAACGCAAACTTTGTTTTAATATTTGAATAATAATCACATTAGCAACCTGTACGTACCCTTAATAAATATTGAGCCTGATAAAAAAAATGTTAACCAAAATAACACGAAAGATGTGTGTGTTATGTGAACTGCAGTTTGGATTGAAATAAGCAGGATATTTTGAGGTTTCTCCGTATGTATCTATAACTGCACCTATAAAATATATATATATATTGAAGTTAATATTTTCAACTTTTATTTCGCTGGACTACTGCAGTCTCTCAGTTGTTTTCCTCTTAGCATCATCAAAATTTGTTACTTATACAATAGTAGTAGTATGTACTATAATTGTTTTCTCTTATTAAAAACTTTTTCTTCCCTCTAGAATAAGGGTATTGAATTTGCTGTATAAGAATTGATCAGTCAATATCTAAAGTTAAAAAAGTACTATAACTTAAACTGTGTTTTATTAAAAAGTATTTGTTAGATAACAAAAAATAAATTAACAAAGTTTAAGCATTTATGACGTTTTACATAAAATTTCTCAGTTCTTAATATTCATTTGTATCTGTTGTGCAATGATACTTTATAAATTATTTAAAAAAAGTAAATTAAATTGTATATAGTATACTATATAAAGGACTTTGTGACATTAGATCTTTGTACTTTAATTAGGTGCTTTTTTCTTATATCTTCTTCTATTTCTAATTTTCTGTGATCTGTGATAGTGTATTACATATAATTTAATATTTGCCTTTAATTTCTGTGTTAAAATTGTTGTGTGTATTAGGTAATTTTTGTATTGTCCCTTATTCTTGTATTGTTTATATTATTGTAATATGTTTCGGTAGGATATATAATGAATAAGGTAGTAAATAAATACAAATAGCGTTGGATTTAGTTGCTAAATAACTTTGCAAAAGTATGTTGGCAATTTCAATCATGCGATTGCAAAAAAGAACTGTATAGACTAAACAATTTTAAGGAAAAATATTTTTAAATTTGGTAAAATTGTATGAAAGCGTATTAGTGTTTTAGTTAGTAGCTATCCAGATTGTTTCTGGAATGAATGAAAACCATTCCAGAATTTTTTGAGACATTTATTCGAGGACCGACCATCTCTTGGCTCTCGCTCCCGGACTATAATGACAAAACGGCAAAGGCGTACGTCCGGCAGTAGCTCGGACGGGTCTTAGTTATCTTTCTGTTGATTTTGCATTCTTTAGGTGACTGCATTCTTCGCAGGCCGTTCTTCGGATCATTGCACTTGCTAGCACAAAGTTTTTAACACGAAATCTTCATGGGCCACTTGCACATTGTTGGGCCAAACGAAATTCCGATTTTATCGCGATTTAATAAAACCGTCGTTAATGGGTACAGCTTTCACTCGGCGCTGGTATTTGTTAGAAGCCGGTAATATGAGGGCGGAGGAATTTTCGAAATTAATTTTTAATAACATTTATAGGGACAACAAAATAATCTACTTTCACCTCTATAAGTCTAAACTTGAAGAATCCATTCAAAAATAAGCATTGGATAGTTTGGATAATAGTTAATAATTAAGTACCTACTCTATATATTTATTATTATATCTATGCATCTATTTTTTAAGAAACTATTTTTTTGTTTGAATACATAGTTCTTCTCTACTAATTACATACTGAGTATTGAATCATTGACGCATATAATTCAAATGTAGGTAGGTATCTTAATATGGTAAAATATTGTTAATTTAATTAATTTTTTACTTAGGTTGTCGTATTGTTCGCTGTAAAATGATCAAATTTGTGTCATTTTAGATACACAAATTTCAAAATTAAAAGATCTACAGCAAAATATAAAAAATAATATTCTTGATGATTTGTTTATTCATTGACTATTTAAATTTTCCTAAAAGCCGCAATTCTTTTTGCAATGGCTTGCAGCAAGCTCTCGTACCTGCAAGTAACAATAACAAACACATAACATATAAAATAGAGGTTTCAGTTGATATATTTTGCAAGATCACCAATCAAATAATAATCAAGTAGAAGAGAAAGAAGGCAATTTGAAAGTGCAGCCTAGGAATTTTTGCGTATGATGGTAAATATACAAATCACTAAATTATACTCCAGAATTGCAGAAAAGCTGCAATAAAAATCGAGCAAGACCTATATTATCAGGTACTTGTAGAAAAACGTATTTCTAGAATACAGTATCATAATCATATTTGAGGAGCTCCAAATTAAAATGCAGTTGCATTATCGTTTGTATTCGACATAACGATGTTTTTGATGAGATATACTGTACACAATATTCAAACATTTATTGCACATTATAGTTATATATTCAGCTATTTAAGCAATAACAAAAACCGGAACATTCTATGAAAAAATAAAAATAAAGAAAATTCTTCAAACAACAAAAAATTTAAAAATTGAAGAAATTGAATTGAAAACATTTAAAAATTTGATTGAAAAATAAATGCTTAAAAGATATTAAACATTTTATTGTATATCTTAATCTTACGTATATTAGTTTATAATTTTTTCCCTAAAAATTATGAAAATTTAATATTATGATGTTGTGTGCATAATTTAATATGAATACAATTATTTGTGTATTTGTGCATACTAGAATTACAAAGTAAATAAAATTTCTCTTATTTTGTTTTCAAACCACCTTATAATCAATATATTCTTCTTTTCATTCGTCTACTAAACTAAACTTATTTATATTCAAACTACTATGTTTTTGTTTATTTGTACAGGTTGTCTCTAAGGCTGTTAAGGTTAGAACCTCCCTTCAGACAAACGCTTCAGAGACGTCTCAGAGCATCACACCGTAATTGTGTCTGACAACCATCAGTTACCTAAGCCAACCCTAGCCTAGTTGGAACTAGTCTAAAAAATAAATTTTACACATCTCTTATTTCCAGGATAAATAAATAAAAGATATATAGAAGCATTTATGGCCTGTAGAATGATGTAAAGTGGTTAACCTTTCCAAAGACTAAATTTTAGAGGTTAAATATGTGCATTTTGTAATGTTTCATTTTTGTCTTTTTTAGCTTTTTATACAGGGTATGGCGGCGTATATAATGTCTAAAAATTAAAATACAGTTTCTTGGCGATATTTGTAACACAAAAGTCTTATACGAAAAAGTTATATCGCTGTTTTTTTATAAATCAAAGAAATGAAGGTCCATCCTGTGTTTTCATTGAATATCTCGGAAACGTTTTTATGCAACCTTAATTAGGTCTTTAACTTAATTATTAAATAGCTGCGCCCAAGACCGTCTTAGTGACAGTTTTTCGATGCATAAGTGAAATTTAATTTAAATGAAAAAAAAAATGCAAATATAGAATTCCTCGCAAATGACTTTTCTATTACAAATATCTTCAGGAAGCTGTAGTTTAATTTTTATACATTATACACGCGGCACCCTGTATATCACATAAAACTAAACCCTCATAATGTATCGTGTTCAAATTATGAAACACCTTATGTTGATAATTAATATGTTAACACACAGCATAACCCATGCCTGAGCGCATGCCAACGTGTTATGTTGTACTACATTATTGTCTTTTAATTTGTTTTTCTGACATGTAAAGTATAAGATTATCAAACAATGCTTCAAATGTGCAACATATATAAATATTGCATCGTTTTTCTATTGAAAAAAATTACGAGAAGCATAAATATTTTCCTAGATAATGGAAAAATTCTGCAATAATATATAATTCGAATAATCTTCAAGTTAAGTATTACTCTATTTCATCAAAAGTAAACTGATGAAATGTTGTAGGTATAACAGCTATCTATTATCACCAAAACATGATGAAAATAGCTATTCCATGTTCCAAATATAAATGTTAAAATAACTCTCACATTTAATTTTTAATTCTAAAATTACCAGTTAACAATACTTACAAACGTAAGTGATAAGCATATATTTTCATTTAGCATATCATTTTTAATAATACTGGAATTCAGCTTTTGTCTTAATACTAATTTATGACAAATACGAAATACGGCAAAGTCGCTAATAAAGATAGAAATCGGAAGAGGACCCAGATTCGAACCCTTGCGTACTCCCAGAAGTAATAATATCTACAAGCTTATGACAGCAGTTCGATATGATATACGTTGCAAATATTCTTGTGGCTATTAATAATGCCTCATATATAACATCATGACGTTTCATTACTATTCACAAAGTGTTCGCAATTACACAGGTACATGCATCGGTCAGTCCATTATTAGTGTGGCATACCATTTCAGCTATCGATCATGGGCTTGTTTATTCCATTAACATAACTGTCATTACCGTATTTAATTGAATGCACGCATATGCATTAAATGGCGAAAGAAACAAACAAGTGACGACGGCTTTTCAAAAGATCCAAAAAGTGGCGTGCCCCAGGGGGGTGGTACAAATGATATTAAGAGCGCCGTTTGTATACGCAACTTTTCAATGAATTCACAGCTGATAGTTGAGACAGCCTAAAAAAATTTGAGTAAGTGAGAAAGAATATCTCTTCGATGTGTCAATTTTACGGATTTTCTGCAGGATGTATAATAGTAGTAGTAGACTGATAAGTTATTTAGAATAGGGGAAAAAGCATCATTTTCACCTGTGATGTTTTATCATATAATCTCCAGAATTTTATACGTTAACAAATTAAGAAAACTGTATACAGCATATCACATCCTATATAATTCTTTAAAAAAACTAGTAAGTAACACTTGAATTGATATAAATTATTAAGTATTTTTCACAGTGTATGGTACAGCAAGATACGGTACAATATTTCTTGTTCTCTAGTGTATTTCCCCCTAAAAAGTCAATGATAGGACTTTTCTTTTCCCCTTAAATTTAATGTATTTATTAATTTGAACGTTTTATTCCGTGAATCTTTTATTATATGATATAAGATGGATGCTTTTGTTATGTCGGTTATGACTTGTGGCCATAGAAATCATTATATAGAACGCCAGAAAAGTTAGTGAAAATAGTCAATCTATGGAGAAGACGCGAGTCTCGTAATACTGCAGTAACTTAGCTTTTATCGGTTGGTTTTACTGACGGAGAAGCTTTACACCAATGGGCGAGAATTTCAAAATATGGAAATTTTACGTTCAATTCGTAGAAACATATGTCTTCTATGGTATAATTATAAATATTCCGTTTTGGTTTCAATCGCACGTTGGGATTAAAATGCAGTGTAATCAGTAGCTTACATTAAGTTTTGCCTAGATGGCTGCTTTCTAAGATCCTATATAGTTTGACTATTTTTCAGTGCCTAATGTAAAGGCTTCTGGCATGCTATATATTTTATGATTTCTATACTTGTGACATACAAAATATGTTAATTAATTTCGTCCTTTTTTTAAACCAAAGTGTATGTATTTAGTATCTTGTTTGTATCTATATAGTTTTTTATATTTGAAAAACATATTGTGTATTTATTCGTATCAAATATTTTTTATATCATACGTTTTTCTTTATTTTCGTTACCACCGACGTAGTCGTACACCCCCCCCTCCGTATCAAGCAATAAGTCGATCCCCCCCAGACAAAATTTTTAGGCACGCCACTGAATCCAAGCATAAGTCTGAATCACGATACCGATGTTTGTGTTTCTTTATTTTTGACGCAGTCTTTCCCAGTTTGCCCATGTACTTGAAATGTTGTGCAATTTTAAGCAATAATGTTATACGACAAAGAAATGCACATTACTTAATTCTTTCTGAACTATTTGAATTAGAAAAGGCTGAACAGCTACTTTAAGCTACAGCATTATTATGTAAAACGTTATTGGTGGTGCATTTTGTATTCCCATAGACGCCACATATTTTAAATAGTCTATTGTATGCATATGTAACTGAATTACCAAATAGACATTTGAAAAATATTTCTACCATTAAAGACAGAAATTTCAGACATGTTATGTGATGAATTCTTTCTGTTAGCTTAGTAATTCTAATTTTTTTAGACACTTAAAACACAATTTAAAATACACAGATATTGGCGAGACAGTGAACATTTATAAATATATTTTTTTATGAAATAAAATCACTATAGCTTCTAATTCTTTTAGACACTTAAAAACACAATTTAAAATACACAGACCAAATAGACATTTGAAAAAAATTTCTACCATTAAAGATAGCATTTCCAGACATGTTACGTGATGAATTCTTTCTATTAGCTTAGTAATTCTAATTTTTTTAGACACTTAAAACACAATTTAAAATACACAGATATTGACGAAACAGTGAACATTTATAAATATATTTTTTTATATGAAATAAAATCACTATAGTTTACTAAATATGATCACTCTTAGTATGTTCCGAAAATAAAATGCGATTACTTTTAAGCAACGTCAATTTACACACAACGTCAAAAGTCTTAGTCCTCCCCCCCCATTCTTCTAAAAGAAATCTTATTGTCAGAAAAAAACAAATACATTTATAAAAGTATATTGTTTTCTGAATATGTTCGATAAACTGAGTACTTAGAAAATTAAAAACCAGCAAATGTGTGACGTTTTTGACAAAATTTATTAAATCAAAAAGAAGTAACAAAGCAAGTTCTCTACTTGACTAATAGTTGGTATTACCTCCACCACGTTCCAATAGCATATTGACACGTCTGTACATTGAGATAATCAAGTGGTTAACGATCTCTTGCGGAATATTGTTCCATTCCTCTTCTGCCGCCACGACTAATTCATCTGCAGTCTGAGGTGGAGGAATATGATTATGAATGGCTCTAGTAACGAAATCCTTTATGTTTTCAATAGGATTCATGTCAGGAGAGTTGGCTGGCCAATCAAATCTATTGATATGTCCTGCTTCGAGTGTCTCTTGAACCCTTCTTACGCGATGTGGTCGAGCGTTGTCGTCCATAAACATAAAATTTTCATTACGTATGGGGTAGAGAATGGGCGTAATGATTTGTTCGATTTAAATTTAACTGGTCATATTCTGTGGGTGTGGCGGAACATTATTCCACCCCAAAACATTACGGTACCCCCTTCATACGGATCAACTTCACGGTGAAAATGAATGAATGACGACCCGCTTCTCTCCAGACTCTTTGTCGTTTGTCATCAGTAACCAGCCCAATTCTGGTTTTGTCTATAAATGAGACGGCATAAAAGCCAACCCCTATGATCCCGCGCCCACTGGAAAAGGGCAGCACGATGCCTTGGAAATAGAATGGGGACCCGTAATGGTCTTCTAGCACGTACATTTGCGTTGTGGAGTCGTCTTCGAATAGTAAGATGCGCGGTGTCTACGGGAATATTGTACCAAATGTGGTTTGTTTTCCACTGTATCAAAATCTTCATATTTGTACAACAGATGACCTATGAATGCCCAACATGATCGACATCTGATGATTCGAATGTCATGCATCATGTAGAGCAGTGATTTTTGCTCGGATAAACGCAGAAATTTCACGTCCTGGCATTATAATGTATAAAAATTCAAAGTAACACTTGGCTGAATACACTGCCAAACTGACCAGATTTGTAAAAACATTGGTAATAAAGTAAAGGTTCATGGTCTGCAATTTTTTATTGTTTTTTTGTTCCCTAAGTACATGTAGGTACTTTTTTACGACATTAAGAATCGAATCATTTTATATACAGAGGATACAGAGGAAAAGTTGAATGGCTTTTTTCCGATTCATGCTTAAACACAAAAAATATCTAGAAGTAATCAGAATATGATGAATATTTATTCCAATAGCTTAAAATTCATTAACTTTTAACAACCATATATTGTTCCAATCCAACGTCTTTGATTAAAAAATACCTTCGATAAAGCACCTACACCAACGCTAATGTATCAAATACACCTCAACAGCAATTTGTTAGAAATTGTGCATTGTGCATGTGCATTTGTCGAAGAAGGATAAACAATGCATCTTTTTCAAGATAGGTTCGCAATGATGCCAACTTTCTTTAAATAGTAAAAATGTATTAATTATTTTTGGGCACGCAATGCCATAATACAACAAAATTAAAAAAAAAACAAAATATATAACATAACATAAACTTTATATTCTGAATTAAGTTTTATGGCATAATTTGGGTAATCAACGCAAAACATATTTCCTAATTAGTGGCAAATTTCGGAACTAGATGTGACAACTATGTAAAAATTGTTCCACTCTCAGCCAATTTTAGATGGCCTTTAGTTAAATATTGAATCAATTATTTAATTTATTATTATTGTAGGATTTTTAGTGTGATAATGTTTTATATTATTTTCACAAAATAGTGTTTGTTAATACCTACTGAAAAATGTATACATAAAGATTTGAATCAAGTAGTCTTCAATTTATATTTACCTTGACACATTATCATCACTTTTGGCATTGTTGTTTCAAAATATCATTTTCAACATAATTTTAATTTATATAAGTAATAATTTTTATAGTTAGATGTCTGAATCAATCTGAAATGCAGAAATAGATCAGATTTAAATTTTTGTTGAATTTACAGTTCTCACATGTTCAAAAGTGAATTTGAGTTTTGAATGTTATAGAACGATTTCAGTTTTTTTTGTAGTACATTTAGCTGGATTAATTTTTATGTTAGAATTATTGAGAACATCTTTGTCTATGTAATTGCTCATTAGGATACCCATATATCTGGTATCAAAGAACATACATATCAGCGGCGGCTCGTGGTAGCTGCAAGAGGTGAGGCCCAAATAATATCTAAATAGGAATAAAACGTCTCCCCTGAGATACTATTCCTTGACCAGTTAACCATTTTTTATTATGGAGGTCTTCGCCAATAGCCCTACTATAACCATAAATTAAAAAACTAAATAACATCAAAACTCAGATTTTTATTTACAATATAAATAATAGAAAAGATATATGTTTGAGCATCTAATAATTTAAAAAATTGTTCCTATGTGTTTAAAACACTAAAGAATATGAAAAAATATAAAAATTCAACTACTTATCTATTTACATACAAAACAAAGCTACTTTTACCAAAAATGTTTTAATACACTCACTTCTCATAAAACATAAGTCATAAGTCTATTCCTCGCTTTTAAATTCGCAAATTTATTTATAATGTCTTCATAAAATTGAGAATCGGCGCTAAGATTTTGCAACAGTTCTTTTTCTATAGCCATCATCGATAAGTTGTTTAAGTGCTCTTGAGTCATCGTAATTCTTAAGTAAGTCTTAATACTCTTAATGCGCTTAAGGCATGAAAAGTTTCATTCTACTGACACTTATTGCAGGAATTGTTAAAACTAAGCAAAATAATTTGTATGTTTGTATAACATTCCTACGGTTTTTTGAACTTCTAAATTATAAAATTGTTCGTCTCTGTACAAAACATAAAGTTCGTTTTTCAACTTATCTATGTCAAATATGTTTGGATACATTTGTAGCAAACAATCAAATGATATATCCGGAAATTTGTTTGCATATTCGAAATATTTTAAAGCGTTGGCCGACTACTCAGAATTTGTCGTTTCTCTACTTCATTACGTATTGAAAAAGACGTTTCAAATAGAGATTAAAACAATATCGTGAGAGGGATTCATTATTATAAATAACTATCGACGAGCCTATCGATAATATACAATATTTAAATTAGGTTCCTGTTCTATGTTAAATTTAGTCTTACCTTGTAAAGAAGTTGTTTTTTATTTTTTTAACTTAATCCTACCTGCCTTGTCCCTAAAACTTTACCACCGCGTTACCTAACACTCACACTAACCACTGGAAATTCAAAACAGATAAATAAAAGTATTAACACCTCAACAATCGATTAATCGCGTCAGACACGTAAATAATTTACAGTTCACAAGTTACCTACGGTCACTAGCCACTATCAGATCGTTCACTTGCCGTTGAACTAAAAATAGTAAAAACTTGAGGCCCCAGAAATCTGGCCTCAGTGTCGAGCGGACATGGAGCGAAAAACATCGATTTTAACCGTCACGCGTGGTGGGGGAAATCAAAACGTACAGGCATGTGCGACGCAATTTGAGGCTGGCAAAATTCGGCCTACTATATTTATCACAAATCATTCTTAGCCCTCGTATGTTATAACGTACCTCTGGTTTACCTTTCAAATTTCAATATCCTGCCGTTTCTGTTTCCGGGTCACCAACGGCGGGATATTGAAATTTGAAAGGTAAACCAGAGGTACGTTATAACATACGAGAGCTAAACATGATTTGTGATAAATATAGTAGGCAATCGGATTGGAAATTATGGGGTATTAAAATATACAGTGAAAGCCAAATTTTACAGTGAGGCCCGGCCTCAGTTGCTTCATACGACGAGTCGCCACTGATACATATCACTTTATTAATAGCAATTGCAGGAAAATTGATTTATATTAGCTTAAATATCTTTACAATAAAACAAAATCTATTTCTACCTACTCGAAACTGTAGTTTACAAAAAAACTGAAATTAATTAAATTTGCTACAGTTATTAATGTACATTCCAAGTAGATATATCTTTACAAACATCTCAGACATGAATTCACCTCCCAGTAATTTACGTAATTTACTGCATTTATTTTTGCAGTGTAGTGTACCGTAAAAACGAACATATTTAACAATTAGGTATTGGATTATTATTACATGTATGTAGATGTAAAATCAAAACATTTACATAGTGGAAAATTATGGGGTCAACGAACTGGCCGAGAGCATTCCAAATAGATCCAAGCGGAGACGGTTAGGCTAGCAGGAATATCACAAAACCAAATTTTTTATACGTACTGACCGAATTCCTGAGAAAAAAGTGGAATGGCAGACAATATCGCGTCCAAAAAAAGCCATTTGACCACTTAAAAGAGAAATGGTAATCGGCAAATAGCTGATTAAATTTATGTTGAAAGTTACCCACCACCTGTTGCTGAATGGGTTTTGGCCGCTTTTGTTAGAAATAAAAAATTAGGTTAACAATGTCGTACAACAGCAACAGTCAATGAACGAGCCGCATCTAGGTCATTTTTTTAACAGATTATGTTAATGCAGGATGCACATGACAAATTCATTCATTTTGTAGAGTATTCAAGGTCATTCACATTCTTTCTCATTGGTGTCGCGCCGAGTTTGCCAAATTAGTTAGAACTTTTATTAAGCCGGGCATTCTTTCAGTTTAGCAAATAAAATAAGTAACATCGTCCATAACAGTGTAAAGAGAAACATCCTAAATACAGGGCATTTAGTAACATTTTACTAGAGTATTTCACGACTAATAGTAAAAAAAAAAGTTTTTCCATAGATGCAGCATACATTGAAAAATGAAACTAGACATTAACATTGGCTTTTATTTTTTTTATATATTTTTAGGTGTTAACAATATTGTGTGAAACTAACTACTCTGCGAACTATACAAGGTGTAACTGTAGTAAGTATTCAAAACTTGTGAGCTTGTAAAACAAGTCGAAAAATTACGAAAACCTTAGTACAACTTTTGTCAGTGGCGGATCCTAAAGGAGATACGCTCACTTAAAGGGGTAACCTCAGAAACAGTTTTTAATGCGTAACATCAAAACAGTTCAACATTAAGTCACGAAATTTTGGCGAGATACTAACCTTGACGTGCTTAATAAGTCTCATAAACTACATTTCAAAATTTTCTACAGGGGCGTGAGAAACTGCAAGGCTCTGGTACAAATTTAATCATTCCTTTTTTGTAGTTAATTTTTTCTAGTTTCTGACTCCAAAATATTAAAATATTAAGTATTTAACATAAAAAATGTACTCTTGTTAAATTTCAATAGGATGTACCGTTTTTCAGTAAATTCGGTTTCAATCATTCCTAACGTGACCCACATTTAACATCCAATACATAGCCAAAAAAACTAATTGCAGTGTGCCATGGAGAAAACAACTAGTCTGACAATTAACAGAAATGTCAAGTATTTTCAGTTTGAAAATTGTATTATTTGAATTTACGCAGTGCTATTTTATAGTAAACAAAAATAAATAAAAATTATTTAAAAATGCAACAGTATATACAGTACATATTCTGAGTATGTAGATATACTTTTGACGTTAGGTGGAGTGTCATGGGAGCGAAAGAGCAGCCGCACACCGATATGGTATAAAGTTCCCCAATAGAAATGTACCCAATTATAAAAAAAATTTCTTTGCACCGAAAGGCGTTGTTTTTCTGTTATTTATATTACGGTATTTTTATTTGTACTATTGTGTTTAATTGTTACTGTTAAGATGTTAAAAATACTTAACATTTTTGTTAACTGTCAGATTAGTTGTTTTCTTCATGGCACACTGCAATTAATTTATTTGGCTATGGATGTTGAATGTGGGGCACGTTAAGAATGATTGAAATCGATTTTACTGAAAAACGGTATATCCTATTAAAAATTAACAAGAATACCTTTTTTATGTTAAATACTTAATATTTTAATATTTTGGAAACTAGAAAAAATTAACTACAAAAAAGATATGATTAAATTTGCACCAGAGTCTTGCATTTTCTCACGCCCCTGTAGAAAATTTTGAAATGTATTTTATGAAACTTATTAAATACGTCAAGGTTAATATCTCACCAAAATTTCGAGACTTAATGTTGAACCGTTTTGATGTTACGCATTAAAAACTGTTACCCCTTTAAGTGAGCGTATCTCCCTTAGGAGCCGCCACTGACAAAAGGTGTACTAAGGTTTTCGTAATTTTTCGACTTGTTTTACAAACTCACAAGATTTGAATACTTACTACTGGTACACCTTG
The DNA here is from genome assembly GCA_037114965.1 of Monochamus alternatus. Lineage (NCBI taxonomy): Eukaryota > Metazoa > Arthropoda > Insecta > Coleoptera > Cerambycidae > Monochamus > Monochamus alternatus. The sequence continues at coordinate 24,253,711 of CM073426.1, read as the reverse complement.
TATATATATTCTTTATTATTAGCCTTTCTAACATTTTTTACTGTATTTCAAGCTAATATAAATCAAATCTCCTGCAATTCCTATCAATGAAGTCATGAACAATTCCAAAGACAAAGATCTATTAATTTTTATTATACATAATAAGAGGTTTGAATGCTCCAGTTATTTGGGAAGGATTAACTTGTGTGACACATAAATTTAAACAAATTGGTGTCGATTACGTTTTTTTTAACCAAATATTTAAATTTTTACATTTTATTTGCATTACTTTTACTCAATAAGGTCTTGAATTGCCAACTGATATTTTTTCTTATTTTTACATAAATAAAACCAGGACTATATTTCATTCAATAGTATCTTGTCAAGAAAAATTCAGTTCCCACACAGAAAAAAAACCTAAATACACCACTGATAATTATAATAAAAAATTGTATCTAATAGCATGAGTTAAAGAATGAATCGACACTAAACTGGGGATACTAGACACCAAAATATTATGTTTCACCTCATCATGACTTATACGAATGTCGCTGGTTTAAGAAATATAGGGTCTTCTAGGCTCAAATTTTAATCTGAAATTTATCAATAATTGCGGAGGTGTGATAACATGGCTCTGAAAATTGGTAGTGTTTTGGTAGTGGGTTTTTTTATGTAAGAATTACAATTTTGAGACTTATTTTGACGTTGCTTGTAGAGGGCGCTATCAAAACATATTTTTTTATCTGTTTAGCTGTGGTAAAAATCTAAAAAAACGTTCAGTTCTACAAAAAAATATACTCTTGTTTAGGTCCCCTAAGTTTATCGAGTTATTTGCATTTAAATGCACTTTGTGGTGATTTAATTCTCAAAAGATGAAAATAACAATTATTGATAATAGTAATAATAACAAACCTTAAATCAAATGCGACCTAAACAAGAATACATTTTTTATGTAGAATTATTGAGACATTTCAGAATACAACTTAAACCTTGAACATCCTGTATTTCTTAAACCAGCAACATTCGTACATGATGAGTTCAAACATAATATTTTGGTGTCTACTATATCCAGCTTAGTGTTCACCCGTTCTTTTTGACTCAACCTGTATATACACATTTTTTCTCCATTAATTTATTTATTCAAATTCCGTCGCCTTATATGTCTTTGAAATAATTCAAAATATCCATATTTATTTCAAAAAGTAGTATTTCCTTCAAAAGGGAAAGGTACATTCCCACACCTTGTACATTGTGACGGATATGAATGACAAAAAACAACAGCTACATAATTCAACAGTCGAATTTTGGGCTTTAATTGCATAAAACATTTATAATAGATTTGAATGTCCAATTAGACGCGAATAAAATTAATGCAAGGGTATAAACAAATATAATTGCCGATATTTGTTAAATTCATAAAGTTTTGCCGTCGATTAACCTCGGGCAACAATCTAATGACGTCATGTTTCATTGATAAATATGTAGTCTGGTGTATTCGATTCAGCTCCGTTCTAGCATCAGCTGTCGAGATATGCAGAAATAAAAATGTCAAATAAAGTGTTAAATCGCATTAATAATTTTTGGAACTTGGAATTTCTAAATATTTTAAGAAAATTACATGCATTTTTAAAATCTTCGCACAAAACAAATTAGGTATAGTTTCTAAATTTAGTGGACGTATATAAGATTTATTTCTATTTCAATTAGACTACTATAAAAACATGCATTTTGCCTTTGACAATATTTAAAATTATTAATGGAATAAACCGTTAAAATCATGATATAACAAGAGTTGCCGCCATAGTGAAATTTCGTATAAATTTAATAGATATACATAACATATAAACCACTTTTTCATATTTCATAAAATTCTTGTGAATAGTATCTATTAAAATGTCAACGAATGACGTCTTTACTGACATTTTAGCAACAATTTAGTACGTCATCTATGGTAATTCATTTTCTAAAAACGACTCAAAATTAAAAAAAAAATACAAAACGTGTTAAATATTTTGCGAATCAAAAATTTGTTTTTAATATTCTTTACTATTTTCAAGCTAAAATATATATTGCCGGTTATGATTTTTAATTAGTTTGCCACCTGTCCTTACTTCGGAAGGACAGTCCTTACTCCAGCCTCTGTGTCCTTCCATCTTTACTTTCACTAGGAACGTCCCTACTTGGTGGAAGCTGCTCAATTCCTCTTGGATTGTAATAATGAGGACACATATAAACGAAATATGTAAAAAAAATATGTTTAAATATAATATTTAAAAAATCAGTAGTTGCCACCAAAAAAATTAGTAGATAACTCTTCAATTATATATAACCTGTATTAAAAATTCGTCCATTCGGTTTAATTTTATCTAAATAGTTTCGAAAATAATTGTTAATTACACGCGCTACAGGCTTTGGACTATTGACAAAAAAAAAAATAGAAATATTGTAACCAAATTTTCTATACCTCTAGATAAATTTAGGTATGCATTCGATGTACATATATTGAAACTATGTCATAACATGCATTTAACCGAATAATAAGAGAATTATATTTATATAGGTATATATTTTTGTAACGCTCAAAATAACTTATTTTTCTGTAAAGATTTTGAGCTGTGGCATCCCTGGCGTCTAATGGCTGTCCAAAAAAACTAACTAATGTTCAAACGGTAGGCTCGTTTGAGTATTTAAACACATAGGAAATTAATTGAAAAGATATGCAACAATTAAATTCTTAATTGAGAATTCAATAAATTTTGATACCAATCAGTATATCGTACATGAAATCAGTAGATTTACTGGAAAATCAGTTGATATGGCAACACTGGTAAGAATGTCCTTACTTAACAATCTAAAAATGTGACAACCCTACTTTTCATTCTAAGCCATTGCATTGGGGTTTGATTTGGTTTTAACAAAAATAAATATCATTACTTTGCAACACGAATATTATCAATTCTTTATATTTAAATGAAATTCTTGGACAAAATGCAATTTCTAGCAGATTTCAAGATTTCCGGATTTCCGAGTATCCTGTACCCAATGACGTGTTTGCGTAAAAAGATTCAATGAAAATTAACCAGAATTGTACAAGATTTTCATTTGATTAGTACGATATTGCCAGTAACTTTATCGTTGATAAAAGATTGCTACACGATTCTCCAAAGATGCATATAGGAAGACAATGGTATGAAATTTTACGTTTTATGTTAACAGATGGCGTAATTAGCACAAAGTCCCGTTTCTGCAAAAATGACAGTTTGATATGTCTCGTCCAAATGTAAATTTCAATAAAATGATAAAAGCTTTTAATAAAAATTCAAATTTGTTTGCGCTGTGACAAATGTATTTAAATTTCAAACTTATATTGTAATGTTGGTAACAAAAAACCCAAAAAATGGAACAAGGAATTTATGCACAAATAAAAAGAAATATTAAAAGTCTTTTTCCATATTATCTTATTTTATGACACTATCTAAAATTGTGGCAAACCCTCATTGTGCTGAAGGTGCACAAATAAAAAAAATGGTTAAAGTTTTTCCTATATTATCTTATTTTATAGCGCTATCTAAAATTGTGGCAAACCCTCATTGTGCTTAAGGTGCACAAAAAAAAATTGTAAAAGTTTTTCCTATATTATCTTATTTTATGGCACTATCTAAAGCTGTGGCAAACCCTAATTGTGCTTAAGGTGCCGTATGTCATAATCAAATTTGTGGTGTAAATAAAATTCTTCATGTTTTGTTCAACCACTATTTAAATTATACTCAAATAAAATAATATATTTTAAAAAGCTTTTATAAGACACACATAATTTTGCTAATCTAAATCCACATTTTGACAATTACTTTCACATATTTATCAACAAAAGTGATGTGTATGTACAACTTACATAGTTATGCATATAAAATTGTTGTTAATATTGTAACAATATTTACATCTACCTACAGTAAAACTTAAAAAAAATACGCCAGTATTTTAAATATTTTCTGTACCTAAAACATTCCCGTTATTTTCTAAACCCCATATTATTAAATTTTTAAATGTCTAAAATTATTTGTATTTGTAGAAAATACTATTCCAAAAGTACGGCGCCCTTAAACGTTCCCAGTATATCGTAGTTGAAGTGAAGTTAAAAGTTAATAAAGCACGTGATATAGATGTAATTAAAGAAATTTTTTTAGTAGGATAATAATTAACGAGATGTGTTACATTTTTTTCAGTGTGATTTGCAATATTACTTCAACAGTATATTGTTCTTAATCCATGTTTATTGTAATGAACGTCATTGAGTGAAGACCGCCTTTACTCTGCCGAAGCTTCAGCGTCGTAAGTTGTGAATCGTTCCTCGTTAACTACAATGTTGCAGCGATTCCGCTACAATTTAAGAAAAAAATGGCCATATGCCGATTTTCCAGTTCCCTCGATCCTCGCAGGCCACTGTGGATGTTTTAAGCATTTGTGTGGCCCCTGGTATCTGCGAAGATATTCGGTGATTGTTACGCATGCGCAGAGACCGTGCGACTTTTTCACGGGCGCCTGTCCCACGGTCAGCTGCTGGTTTCACATCTCCCGTGTTGCCAGATGTACCGCCACGGCAGCAGCTCTGCTACTTTCCAATGATCTCTTGTCGCTGCGAATTCTTATACTTGGAATGTTTCTTCAGTTGTACACTGAGAGAAACCAACAAATATAAAAGTTTTGCTAAGATAATTTGAATTATAATTGATATTATTAATACGATTTTACTATCTTAAGTCACCTGATACAACAGAAAATCTTTTTATGTTGATTAGGTACATTTTTTCTATAATTCCTTGTACTAATGGTAACTACTTTACTTATTTAAGGTTAATCATAATTTACCTATGGCTTGGGTTGCTATATGTATGTCCACGAGTTAGATAACTATTTTATGTACAACATTTCAACAGGAAGGGTGCGTATTTCTTATAATAAAAAACAAGCAAAGTCTTGTCTGTTTCATATGTACCTGTACACTCTATTGCATTAATAATGGCACTCTTTAAAACGAATTTAAGATTTGTTTTGAACTGCTGACGTATTCGCATTGAAATATACTATCAACTTTTAACATTAGTTCTTAGTTCACCAAGAGATCTAATGAAATTCTTATTCAGATTTTCCAATAGTTCAAAAATTGTTTTGGGGGAGTGCCATTATTATTGCAATAGATTCCACATTAAGTGAAGGAAAAAAATGTTGTATGGAACATTAGTAGAATACTTGCATAGTAATGCTAGTGATACATGTAAAAGTTAAAAGCAAGTGGACGATAGTTGACTCTGTCTAAACTGTAGGCATTTTGCTGTTTCATTTGGAACTTATTAAACAAAATAAAAATTTCATTGAATCATGTGCAGATAGTTATGACAAGAAAAATATTTAGTGGTCTAAAATTCCTTATTTTCAGCAAAAATAAATATCTGTAACTCCTCATTCAAGAACGAAAACTTTGTAGTTGCAAGAAAAAAATTGGTTAGAGTACAAAATTGCTCATTTAATAAGAACATGTAACAGCAATGTAATCCTTTTGCAACCCATTTAATGCAGATATTTTGATGGGGATAATTAATTTCTGCTAATGGCTAAAAATATTTTTCTTAGTATATGCTATTTACGTATCCCATATATTAGTTTCAGAAGAAATAATAGTAACTGTATCATATTCATGTTTCCAAAATTAAGAAAACTTACTGAAATATCATGGCAATTTGAAAAGATGAATTAAAATTAAGTATTTTCATTATATCTTCTGCTGCTATCAACAAAATTGTGATATGCACTATAAATCGTTATACCAGATCAATTTAAACATAAAAATTCCTCCTTTTTATTGTAATAAACCTACCATCTGTTCACATATAGATCAATGAATCATATAAATCTATAAAAAATCCACCTAATAGCTACTAATCTAATTATATGAACAATTTCCCACTCCTTGAAATGTATCATCGTTTAATTAGTTACGTTTTTTGATCTTTGGACGCGACTTTCTGATTGAGATCTGACAACGTCGCACGCCTCTCGCAATTCCTTTGCAATCATTCTGTATTCTTTGTATGAACTCTCCATATCAGCTGCTGATATGAAAGTAATAACATATTTGTCCAAGCAAATTTCTTATCGATACTGTTTGAGCCAACAACCGTTCGGCATGACGTATGGGAATTGTTCACATACTTACAAAATTGAAAAAAAACGAATGATTTGCAAAAAAATATACGAATATATTAATCCCAAAAAAATTAATACGAATATCAATCACAGCTATGACTTTATACTGAAAGTAGTGAATCGCAAGTTATGTACGTCTATTATTTAGCAGGACGTCATTTACAATTTGCCTATGTTGTCTATAACTCCTTATTAAAAATACAATAGAAATAAAATTGTAGTTAAAAGCTTCAATATGTAGGTATAAAGCTGAATGAGATATTTACTCAAAATTGTGTATCATTGATATTTGGAAAAATATTGCATCAAAAATAGGTAAAAACTTTTATTCTTGTACTCAATAGAAAGAACAGAACATTAAAAACAAAATATCTAGTTTGTGCGTTCTAATTTTTCAGTTATTTTCATTACTCCAAAAAATTGCTAATTAATTGCTTGTTAATTGTAAAATCAATTCTTTAAAAAAATCTACACTATTCTCTTTGTTAACTACAGTTTCAACAGTGTCAAGTTATTGGTCAAATAATGATTGGATACATTGAATGTGTCGAGCAGAAAACTAAGGTCTTGCAAGAACCGAAACCGTCGTCTAAAATCGCAATATATCGTTGCATAGCACAGGCTGGAAACAAAAATAAGAAGCTATAGGTTGTTGGAATGCTGATCTACTCACCAGGGAATCGTCCGCATCGAACAGTCGCCGGAAACGCACAGAACCTCATCACGACCACTCCACTGCGCAACTGCACCCGCAAATGCCGTAATCAGATGTTATAGAATCCCACCGCTGCGCTGGTACAGCTGATACACACTCTCTGGGGACGCCATTCTGTAAGCAAATCAATTCATAAAGTCGCGCATTCCGAGGAATTCAGCGCTCCATTTTCCCGACTGGGCGCGTGAAGTTTAGAAATTTACATTCGTCAATTGATTTTATTTTAATGTTACAGACCAGGCAGTTTTAACAGACATTGTTTGTATTTCTAAAGACTATATATATGATTACCACTTCCAAAATCGCCAATAATGGACAATGGGCAGTTTTAACAGGCATTTTTTGTATTTGTAAATATATAGATATGCGTGCCACTTCAAAAATCGCCAATAATGAACAGTGGACAGATTTAACAGACATTTTTTGTATTTGTAAAGACTACACTGTAAAAAAAGTTGCTGTGGAAGCGAGATTTTGCAGTGTGTTATTTAGAATGTGTAAAAATTCAGTGTTAATAGTTTTACACACTATGGCTTTTTTGTATGTTTTACACAAAATGTGTTAAAATTACTAGTATTATAATAAAATATACTGAATTTGTGTAATATTTACCAGTTGTGTGTTAAAAGTACATCATTTTGTGTAAACTCAACATGCACACAACTTAATTGAGCACAACTGCGCAGCTGCAGTATATCAGCTGATCCAACACGTCACTGCGCCATATTGGTCATGTAGCAGTGTTGTGTACAGTTACCTTTCGTTCACTGTGTTCAAATGGAGAATATTTAAATTATTCAAAAGTAAACAGGAACATAATTAACAAATTAAAAAGATAGGTGAGTCTTCCATATCAATACCTATTATACAATAAAATTAACATGTTAATGTGTAAAGCCTACACCTTCAATGATACAAATAACATAGACATGTATAAAAGTTACACATGACAATTGTTATATTAACACAGTGAATTGTGTTAAACATTTAACACACTGCTACATACAGAGAAATGTGTAAAAATATACAGAATTCCGTGTGGACCTCGATTAACACAGTATTGTGTTCTTTTGTATTAAAAATGTGTAATTATTTTTTTACAGTGTATAGATATGATTACCACTTCCAATATTTTTTGTATTTGTAAAAACTATAGATAGTATTGCCACTTCCAAAATCGCCAATAATGGACAGTTTTAACAGGCATTTGTTGTATTTGTAAATATATAGATATGCTTGCCACTTCAAAAATCGCCAATAATGAACAGTGGACAGATTTAACAGACATTTTTTGTATTTCTAAAGACTATATATATGATTACCACTTCCAAAATCGCCAATAATGGACAATGGGCAGTTTTAACAGGCATATTTTGTATTTGTAAACACTATAGATATTACCACTTCTAAAATCGCCAATAGTGAACAGTTTTAACAGACATTTTTTGTATTTGTAAGTATATAGATATGCTTGCCACTTCCAAAATTGCCAATAATGAACAGTGGACAGTTTTAAGAGGCATTTTTTGTATTTGTAAAGGCTATAGATATATGATTACCACTTCCAAAACCGCCAATAATGGACAATGGGCAGTTTTAACAGGCATATTTTGTATTTGTAAATATATAGATATGCTTGCCACTTCCAAAATCGCCAATAATGAACAGTGGACAGTTTTAAGAGGCATTTTTTGTATTTGTAAAGGCTATAGATATTTGATTACCACTTTCAAAACCGCCAAAAGTGGAAGAATCCGAGTACCTAATATAGGATATTTTGAAAAATAAATATGTAAAGACTATAGTCTATAGACTTCTTATATATTGGAGTAATTAACCCTCAATTTAAATGCTCTGAGAAATGTAGCGCATTTTAAAACTTTTTCAAGAATTATTAACAATGGATATATGTATAAGAATATCTTTGCAGGCCTTAAATATACATATAACAAGTTTCTTTGAATGCATTTTCCAGTTGTTCTATGCTAATATAGACATGTAAATATTCAGTATCTATAAGGGAATTAGACAATATTATTTATCCGATCTGAAACAATGAAATAACTATAAATATCTGTACAAAATACACAGTTTGTAATATGTTTCTTTTATGATTTCTTTGACAAATTAACTTTCAGTATATAAAAATATTGGTTTAATTAATTTCCAACAACTCATTACTTGTATCAATGTCAGCTTGGTTCATTATATATTTTTTGACGTTGTCTGAATGAATCTAAATATTTTTCATTCTCAATTACATCGTTTGCCATAACCTTGTATTAGTTAATAAGTTATTTCTATCAAGACCATTCTCAAGTAATAATAGAAGTGTCTCCCTTTGCCAGAAGATTGTACTGAAAAATATCAGAAATGACGTGTAGACATACTGAACATAATTTAATAAAATATAGTCGTCATAATTTCAAGTTTGTTTCAGTTCTGTTAGGAGATATCTAGGCAATTACTTTTTTTTAACGTCTATACAATATAGACAATATAAACTCATACTTACAAAATTAGGTGAATTTGTTAATTTTGTAGTGTAGTACAATCTATCTACACCGAAAAAAATCTTTTTTGAGCAATCAGTGCAATTTATTTAAACAAAAAATAATTGTGAATAGGTGCCCGCTAGGTGTAGCTGTAACATATTTTGCGTAGGTATGCCGAATTTAAAAGACATAAACAGACATGCAGGGTTAATCGTTAATTAACTCACCACTAACCAGTGCTGTACTCATGAGAGCTAATAAGCTCGAAACCGATAGAAGTTGACTATTTGGTATAGATTTTTCAGGTGCAATTCAATGCTGGTCAGGGCATTAGCCCGCAATTGTTTCCTGAAATTCTTGAGCAATAAGTTGTTGACCTAATTTGTTTACAAGCACCATATTTTTTTCGGTGTAAATGTATGAAATATATATATATGAAATAATGAATAATTATATAAAGAAATTAAAAAATATATGCACACTACATTGCATATGCATACTACATTGTATAATAGATATAATTAAAACATCAGAATGTATATAATTAAAATAAAACAATTTTATTTCTATTAGATATCCGATTTATATTATGAACTCGATGTTACTAATACTTACATCAAAATAATTATATAGGAAACGAAGAAGTAATTCGTATCAATCAAAAGGAAGAACCATGCGTATAATAATTTTATTTCTGCTATTCAGGAAATTGAACATTGCTGCCCTAAAAATCACTCGCATGCTTCGGAATGAAACTAGATGGTAATTTTTTTGCGGCGAAAATAACTAACATTTTAACAGTATTAAAAAATACTGATGCATATAATGGGTAGTTATAACACGAAAATACAGTTTGCATGTAGCATTATTACAGACTACTTAAAATATATAAAAAATAATATATCGTAAAATACGTAATAATATATATTATTTAAGTATTTTAAAAGATTGTATTACTTATTTTATTCCATCACTGAAACAAATTGTTATATAAAATGTCTCAAAAGTCACTTCGGCATTTCGTTTATTCGTTTTAGGAACAAAGAATTTGATTTTAAATAACTAAATATTAATTAAATTCACTTTCTGGCTTATTTGAAAGTAACAGTAAGATTTAAACTATTCTGTAATTCTAATTTCATTATTTTCTGTAGTAGATACATCATTACAAAGTTCTGAAACTAAAACAACGGACTTTGTTTCGAATGCATTTCTATTTATTATTTTTAAATAAAAATTAAATAAATTTTTACAAATATCTTACCGTTTGAAATTAGAATACAAAAATGAGAAGTTAATAAAGCATACTACATCGCTTCTGTTGCCTAATAATTTGAAAAACGAATAAGAAACAACTAACATTGTTGTGGCATCGTATGACTGGCGCATTCGCCAAATTATAGAAGGAATTGGGGCCACAGAACAATATAAACGAAGCAACGTAAACTCCATTCAGAACCATACCTAACAAAATAAATTTTATAAAAATTGTATAAATTGCTGTATTATAAATTTTATAGGAGCTTCAAATTCATATAACGTGGTTAAATGCCTTTATTCGATACTTATAGAAAAGGGCCCACTTTTATAAAATACTTTGGTAATGTAACAGTTCTATAAACAATGTATACAACACTATTAAAACAATTTTATACAGTAACTATAAAAACGTTTTGTAGTCTGTAATTTGGTATTATTTAAAGAAACATTATATTTTTTAGTGAAGAATATTAAAACCAAATTATAAGATTTGTGTATAATGCAGATATATAATTATTTGTGTTTATATTTAAAAATGGGGTAGCCTAAACTCAATGGCAATGTAAATTGTAGATATACTTACAATATTATCAGTTCAACAATCTGGTATTTCAATTTTAATAATTTTTACTTTTAACTAATTTTACATAATGGCGACAGTCGCTGATCCAACAAATATTCATTTAAACATGACCACTTAAAATAAAACGATTTTATTCCACACATTATACTAAAATTAAGGTTAGATTTAGAATTTTATTACGCAGAATATACAATAATTTTGTTTTCTCAAGCCACAATTTTGTTTTACAACATATTAATAAAACAGGGAATACTTTTATAGATTAAACACAAGTATAAAATTGTTTTACTATTAAGCGCATTTCGAGGCTAAAATATAACTTTATTAATTTCCTTATATATCATTAATATAACATGTTAATACTAACTGCTAACTATTTTATAAGGTTATAATTAAAAGATAAGTTTTTATATTATCTACATCTCGACCTATATAAGGTCAACTTCAGGATCATAACTAACTTCATAACGTATCAAAATACATAATAATATAAACTATAACGTCAACTTAGAAAAAAAAATGTTTTTTTTTCAAGGTAAAAAATAATTGGAATGAAGTCATCAATAGCCAAAAAGACTCTTTATTCTACAATATCGACGTTTCAACAAATTTTTTACTTATACTTATACTCAATAATACTTATTTAATTATTATGTAATTTTACATAACTTTACGCTGCTAGTGTAAAGTATGTGAAACTACAGTCAAATTTTTATCACTGATCATTTCAAGAATAACAAAATACCTTCAGTAGGCAGCACTATTGAAGACGCCTAGATTTTTTCAAATGGGATTGTTGCTCTAAGTTGTTCCGACAACTTGTTTTAGCAGTTCCCGACCCTTGACCGAATTTTAGAGCCGGAAAAGGCGCCACAACAAACCCAAAACCTTGTGACAATTCCTAGCCGATCCATTAACAATAACGTCACCGGCGACTTACGAAACCTGATAAACGATATCTGCCATTCCGATTCCACCCACGAGCCATTTGGAATTATCAGCGACTCATATGAATGGGCACCGCATACCAGGCGTGCACCCAAGAACGCTGTTTAACCTTTTGCTCGGCAGAAACTCACGAAACTATTTTAATGATGCAGTAACGCCGGCCATTTATATTTATGAATTAAAATGCTTTTTGATATGTTGGCAGGACGCACAAACAAGATTGAAATACGGTAATGGCGATAAACTCATTCCGATGCGAATTGTGCAACTGCAGATATTGTCATGCGGGCTTGGCTAAAAGAGATAAATATTTTGGGAACCGCTGGGACCAGCAGACCTTCTTAAAATGTCTCTACAGGGTATCACGAAATTAATGGGACATAGAGGAAGAGAAGATTCTTGGCGACAAAATAATGCGATGTAGCTAAATTTACCTTAGTCAAAAGTTGATGGTTAGAAAGATACAGGGTCTAAAAGTTAATATTTTATCTTTGATATTTGTAAATCTATATATATATATATATATATATATATATATATATATATATATATATATATATATATATATATATATATATAAAATTCTCGTGCCACAGTGTTAGACGCCATAATCTTCGGAAACGGATTGACCGATTTTTATGAAATTTTATATGTATATTCGGTAGGTCTGAGAATCGGTCGTAATCTATTTTTCATACCCCTAAGTGATAAGGGTAGTCCACCCCAAACATTTTTTTTATATTTTTATTTTTTTTTATGATGTGGCATTAAAAATACGTATAACCCTTAATTTTCACTCTTATATCACAAATCCCTATTTTTTAATAGCCAATTTAGTAATTTAATCATTTCTAAACCTGGTCGATAACTGATCGATTATCACCAGATCAGTCTGCCGATCCACCTCCCAGGAAAACAGTTGTCCAAAATATCTCGTACAGGGCGCGCATAGTGCGGAGGTGCACCGTCTTGCTGAAACCATATGGTATCATCAGGAATGTCAGGGTCATTATCGTTAGGAAAAATTACTGCAAGGGCTGGAACAAGGTCATTTTCTAGAAACTCTAAATATCTTTGTCCTGTAAGGGTTCCTTCAAAGAAGAAAGGCCCTACTATTCTGTCGTCAACTATTCCAGCCCACACATTTAATTTCTGAGGGTGTTGGGTATGTGTCTCTGCCATCCAATGAGGATTTTTCCGACTCCAATATCTGCAAGTTTGACGGTTTACTGTACCATTCAGATAAAATGTGGCCTCATCTGAAAAAAGTATTTGCCTGTGTAAATTTCTATTTCCTTGACATAAATCCATTAGAATTTCGCAAAAGTGTAAGCCGCGATCGGGATCATCTTCATTCAGTTCCTGCACAAGTTGAATTTTGTAGGGATGATATTTTTCCTTCCTCAAGATACGTAGCACTGTGCTCTGACTAGTGTCATTGTTTAATGCAACCAATCGTGAAGAATTATGAGGATTATCCACCATACTTATCAAAATGTTCTGTTTCTGATTTTCATTAATGCTTGGACGTCTAGGTTTTGGAATATTTACAACATTGCCAGTTTCTCTAAATTTAGACTCTACCTTACTGACTGTTGATTGGCTGATAGGGCGATCTGGATATTTTTCATTAAATAAATCGCAAACTTCCTGTTGAGTTCTAGTCATATTCCTGCATCCGATAAGAATTAAAATTTCAATTCTTTGAGTAACAGTTAAATGTGCCATAATACTTTAAATTGAATAATAATTTCTATGTCGCTTACAATACTTATTAGAAAGTCGGTGTGACAATGACACTTTGCAAAGATTTTCACCTACGTGATCCATAAAAGAACTATGGAATTCGAAAAACTAAACTTGATAACGTTTTTGCTTTATTTTAATTGATTTACGTTTTCTAACACTCAATCGTCATTTACTCGAAAACTTTCCTATGTAAGAGGGCAAAATTTTAGTACTGTCTGATAGAGAATTAAACGATCTTACAGAATCAAGGAATAAAATATGGTGTTGCCATTTAAAAAAAAATCGATGACGTCATTACTCGAAAACAAATTACATTTGAAAATCGCATTTTACGCTAAAATATGTATTTTTTAAATTAAAAATCGACCTGTTCGAGGATTTTTCCAAAAAATAATTGTTTCGTTTTTATTGAATTTATTCCATACTTTTGGCGCATACTGTATATTCCAGTGTTTTATAGAAATCGCTCAGTTACTTGAAATTTAACGCTAGTATTTACAATCAAAATATTTTATAAGCGTCAGCCATTTTGACACAACGCTGAAAATCATTGTGGCACATAACTGTAAAGATATCACAAATTTCGTCAGTTTCCTATTATCAGATAATCAACACGAAGACAATTATAAAAAGTTGCCCATTACCTGCTGATACCTATACGATGCAGTTAGTAAGTAATTTAGTTTTATTGACAGATTTTATGTTAAAAATTGTCGTATTACTGCTACTAAAAATACCAAAATAGGGCACTTATAAAATTGCTGTTTAGTTGTAATTATCTATATAACTATTTTTTTATTGTTTCCAAGAAGCTTTACAAAATCTCAACTAAACTAAAATGCTTTATGATAAGATGCCAATTTTAGTTGTATAGTTGCTGTATAAACATTCTTACAATGTTTTGTGACTTATGCTGTTTTATAAGATTTGCTTCGGAAACGATTTTGCAGTTGTTATAAAATACCAAACTGCTAGATGGGATTTATTTTAAAATACTTTAGTGATGTTACATTTTTCTGGACGCGATCATTCTTATTGTTAATTACTTTCAGTGTACTAGTTATACGTGCTCCGTTTACTGTGCCTTTTCCCTCTAAAAAGTAGGTCACATAGCTAATAAAATATGGCAGTAATCTTTCGGTTTTGAACGCGCTCATTGTGTTGTAAATGTTCCATAATATAATTCAAGGCTCCGTTGAGCCGATGCGAATCTTATAAATATTTTATTGAATATTCATGCTACAATTCGCAAAGAAGCCACAAATGTCCGCTAATGCTTTGTGTTAAGTGTAAGTGACCATGAATATTTATTGCCGTTTTAATATTTTACGAGAATTTTAGTTCAGTTTTTCGGTATCACGAAACAATAAAACCAGACTTTATGTTCCCCTCTTTAATATTTTTTTCAGTCGGCCCGCAACCTGGTGTCAAAGTTGACCTCATTAGGAGGATTCTGTAGTCTAGATGCAAGTCAACTCGACCATGTCTGTTTGTACACCCCATTCTACATTACAGGCATCAGCAGACGTTACCGTCCAAGTTTTTTGAAAAGCACTCCCTAATTTCCATTTTTTATAGTTATTTTTAAGTAGGTATATTTTAAGGAAGCAAACATAAATGAGAAATGGATAAACATCGAAAGCATCATACAAACAGCAAGTGAAGAAGTAATATCAGAATAAGTGTATGCAGAGAAGAACAGACGGTGGGATGAAGAGTGCATCAGAGAGGGGAAGAAGAGAAATAAGGATTAAATCACTTCAGTCAGTACAAAATAAAGATAATAAAATGTGTAGGGAACAAAGGCGAAAGATGAAATAGAACCTCATTCATTATAAGAAGATAGAAATACGTAACTTTTATAGAGATAAAAAGGAAAAAAGAAAGAGAGAAGTAATATATTGTGAGAGATGAAAGTGGCAATTTAATATGAGAGAAAACAAAAATGAGAGCAATATGGAGGCAATATTTCACAGAGATGTTGAATGAAGAGATGAAGGGAGAGAGAGGACGAAGAAGAGATGATACTAGGAAGGAAAGAAGTAGTGGCAGTAGAAGAGCCTACAACAAAGGAAATAGACATAGAAGCTTTGAAGAATAACAAAAGTCCAGGGAAAACGGAATAACGGCAGAGAACACTAAGTACGCAGGAGAGGTTTCAAGACAAAACATACTAAATGATACTAATGATGAGAAGAGAGGGAAGGCAATATGATTATATCAATTTTAAAAAAGGGAGTTGCAACATATTGCAGAAAGAAGAATATCATTGGCAACGTTAATAAAACAGATAATAGAACCTATAAAGGAATTACAGATCAAGCAGGTTTTAGGAAAGAGAGATCAACAACAGAACAAATCTTCATGGTGAAGGAAATCCTTACTACATGGTATGAATATGGGCTTAGAGCAATGGTCTTATTTGTGAAAGCATATGATTGTCAAGAGGAATAAACTAAGTCAAATGTGGAAACAATTTGGGATACCAACTAAGCTGATTAGGCTATTGAAAATGGCCTTAGAAAATACCAAAGGCAAAATACGAAGAAGGTTTTACCATTGACATATAACTGAGACAAGGAGATCCACTCTCAACGCTTCTTTTTAATTTAGTACTAGAAAAGGTCATAAGAGATAGTTAGTTGATCAGAGAAGGACACTTTTGTTAAAAAGTCACCAGATAGTAAGTTATACTGATGATGTGACCATAATTGCAAGATATAGTAGGAAATTAGAAAAGGTATCGAGACAATTTGTAGAGGAGGCATGCAAAGTGCAGATAAATCAAGAGAAAACACGGAGAGACAATGTTTGAAGAAGTTCAAGGATATGTGATGAGGAGCAAGAAATTAATAGGAGAATAATAAAAGACACACAGAAGTTCGGTAGCAGACAACAAGAAGAATAAAAATTAGAATGCACAAAATAATTTGAGACCAAAAATAGATGAAGTTTTAGAAGAGAGCAGTGGCTAGGGCATGTATAATAAATAGGAGAAGATAGAACAGTTAAAAAAATCGTAGAAAACTATAAGAAGAAAAGAGGGAGACTGAGGAAGCGATGGAGAAGGACAACGGCAATAGATCTATAACAGATTGAAAAATCAAGGCTAGAAACAGAACGAAGTAGAGAAAAATAAAGCAGCTCTGGATCTAAAAATATGATTTGGAGGGTCTTAGAAACTACATTTGTTTCTAAGAAAAATAATGCAACCAGCATCAAAATACGATCATTACTATTATGGAAATTAATACAAAACTCTAACTTAATAAATGTCTCAACCAATTTTACTGGAACTGTGCTTGGTTCTTGATATTTACTTGGTCATGTTTTAATTTGTACCACTTTATAAGTTCTTCTGTAAAAAAATTATACTTAAAACAATGAATTTTAAAACATTAATTAAAATCGTTTCTGTATTCAGTAAATAACACATGAACTATAAGTAATCAACAGCTGGTTTAACAAAAAAAAAAAAAAAAAAAATTACCAAGTGCCTGAATTAAATTTAATTAAATTTTGCGTCTAAGCTAACTGTGACACTATTTTTTGACTATTTAAGAATTGGAACTTCAGGGGTGGGATGGCACTAAACACTTTTTTCATGACATTAATTTTTAGTCTTCTTTTAAATAAGTTGATGCAAACAATACAAACCAAAAATAATAAATACATGAACAGGTTGTGATAGCGCAGCCCCTACAGAACCTTGCCTGAGAACAGCAAGGATAGGTCAAACATTCAAAGCTAATGTATCTATGAGAAAATGTATCATTTAACGATTGAGACAAAACAATGTAAAAATGACGACAAAAAAATAAAAAGTAAATATCCTATGGTTTTGGTACTTCGTTTGTCATATGCATAGTTCTGATAGAAATTATTACATAGGCAAACAATGGAAACCATAACATGAACTGGTTGAGATAGCGGATTCGCCTTTTATTCGAGAACAACAAGAATATGTCTAAAATTCAAAGCTAAGGGTAGAAAACACATTTATATTGTGACTGACACTTGAATCAACACATAGGACATATGTCATTTAATGAATTAGACAAAATAGTGTAAACATTACTGAATTATTTGGACCAAAATGTGAATATAAGCAATTTTTATCCTAGTTTGCCTCATTTTTCATATGCATAGTTTTGATAATAAGTACTAAGTGATTGCTCAGAATTAATGAAATTCCTTGAAATATACCCTTTCTACAAATGACTCCTTAATATTATAAAATAAATACAATTAAACAACTACACTAAATACTTTATAATGAAAATAAATAATATGATACAAACAATAGGAACCACAACATGGACTAGTTGAGATTGAAGGGTCCGCCTTTTACTCGAGAACAACAAAAGTAGGTCAAACATTGAATGCTAAGGGTAGAAAATACATATATATTGTGACTGAACGTACAGGATAATAACTGAATTACTTGGAACAAAAATTGGATAAAAGCTACTTTGCCTCATTTCTCATATGCTTAGTTTTGATATAAATTATATAGGTATTAACTGATTGCTCAGAATGAAGTTCCTTGGAATAATCCTTTCTACAAATCACTGCTAAAGATTATAAAATAAATACAAATTAAACAATTACGATCCAATAAACGTCAGGTACATCGTATTCCGAACACTCTTAATGCAATCAAGATAATTTATTTTCGTTTATTCAATTGTACTTCTACCTCCGTAAACACTTAACCCGGATTCGCCGCCTTTTCGTGTTCCGAAGGAGCTTTAACTCGGCATGCACATATTGCACAAAATCGTTTCACAACGCGGACAAGAGAATGTCAAGCCTCAGCATCCGTATAGCACGTGTGAAGAGATTGCTTACGCGATCAAACAACAATAAAGAAAATATATAAAAATAAATATTGTGTATGTAAACATTATATAACGCGTTGTTATGAAATTGATAATCCAAAATACCGGAAATCATGGCGCCAACGATCTATTGTTATAAAATAATAGATTATTTATTTGTTTTAGTAATAATGCAATAATGTCGTTCCAAAGTTTAATGCATAATTTAGTTCGCGTACGTATGTATATGAAACAAAGGAAATGAGCGTGACGACACCGGGTATTCAGATTTCTAGAATACGAGCATTTTATGGGAATTTAAACGGGTTTACTTGTTCAATGGGAAGGCTGGCTTCGCAAGTTGCAATTTTGTCTACCCCCCATTCTTAAGTAACGTTCAGATAAACGTTAGTGCAATGGCACTGCAGTTGTACTGTTGTATTGTAATTGTATGGTGTTAAATACTATTTACTCTGTTTACATAAAATTACTGTAGACTTAAGAAGTTGGGGAATTTTTCCGCTGTAAGTTGGCGACATGCAAAAATTCAAGATTCTTGACGTTCAGATGAAGAGGTTATGTTTATGTTTTGTCAACTACGTCCCTATCTACGGAAATTGTTGGTTTTTATAATTTGCCGGATAGTAATTAAAAGCCTACTTCAGATAAAATATAAGCCTACAATCTGCAGGAATAGATGGCCTATTTGAATGTTTGGTTAAATCACAGTATACTAGTATACTGTGGGTTAAATGAGGCCCCCCTAATTTTAGCAAGTCATCAAACACTGCCACTGTCATTCGGGTGAAATGAAAAAATAATCGGCATTCTCATTTCGCATTTCTTTATATAAATTATAGAAATCACCTTGTATGTGCTATCTGCGGTTAATAGGTCGCACCCACCATCTCCGAGTTTTTTTTGCATGTATAGTTTTTATACATATTGACGTCGCTGCGAATAAGAGCAGCACAAGTAACTGTTTCTAAACCAAAAAGTCCTCTTCATCCATTTTTTTAGAAACAAATCAATTCTAAACTAAATATCTAAATTAGAATCTAATTTCAAAACTTAACCTGCAAAAATGTGAATCTTCTGTTTACTGTCAAAAGAGCAGTTTTCTGATTGGTCCTTGTATGATTGTTGGAAAAGGATTGGTATATGCTAATATCCTTTAAGCTTCTGCCATACAACTGCAGTACAAAAGCGTTACTGTTAAGTTTATCTGAACGTTACAAAAGTCACCTGTATTTCTCGTCGTTTTACTTCAGTGTCTTTGAATATTTGCAGGTGGGATGAGTTAACATTCCTATTATTTGCTAAACCCTAGATTATTCAGTTATTAAATGTCTAAAATTATTTGCATTTTGTAGAAAACACTATTTCAAGAATATGGTGCCCTTTTTAATAACTTTTCTACAGTACCAATGCAACCCCACTAATCTTATGTGAATGAAGCTTTATAAAGTACTACAGACCACCCTCTGTACCGTAAGCAGAATAATATTTTTCGTATATTAAACTCCAAGTTTTCTGAAACACACTGCTGGGGTAGTGTATGTGCTATTACAATAAAATACTGTCCAGTTTTCATTTAGTTTAGTCTAGTTGTAAATTTATTTAATCGATCAAAAAATTCGCCAAGATCAAACACAGCATGAATCAATTTGAATATTTAAAATCCTTACAGTCTGAACTCTAGCAAAGAAATGATGATGGAGGAAATTTAACTATAAAATATATTCGAAATCCACCCACGATCGTACCAAATGATCAGCCACCAAAAAACTAGATTTACCTTCACGGATTTAGCAGTGTTCAGTTATGCATACTAATATAGCATCACTTTCAGCTAAATACAATGATCTTCAATTATATCTTGCCAAATTGTTACCTAGTATTGTCTTATTGTCGGAAACGTAGCCTTCACTGAATATACAAGACTCTGCAGTTAATGAATATTTTTTAATCGAACTGATCGAAGAGAGAGAATATCTGGAGTGTTCTCTTTCATACTAAACTTTTTACAGCCTCACATGTAGCTTAATTAAGTTATGTTGTTTCTAACATAGAATGTCTGCTTTTTTTTTCTAGCGCTTTTGTTGCATCGAATAATTTACGGCTATAAAAAAAATTAAGACCAATATGTGCATGGGTCCTGATCTAATCCCGACTTTTCTTATTAAAGATTGTACAGTTGTATTTTGTAAATCATTGATTATTTTATTTAATCTTGTCAAGAGTTACCTATTCATATTCCAGTCTTATCTAACAAATTGCTAGCAGTTTGTTCAGTATAGGGATTTTAAATCTAACACTTTCCCCCAGACGTCTGGTGTTCCTCAAGGATCTATTATGTTCCCACTACTATTTATAATATTTATTAATGACATTGTGAAAGACCTTGATGTTAATTACCTCCTGTATGCTGACGATGAAAATTGTACTGTAAAATTGCCTGTCTAGTTTCGCAAATTTACAAAGCAATTTTATTATATTTAACAACTGGTGCATTGATAATAACTTGCCTTTAAATACTTCCAAGTATAGTAAAGTAAATCAATAAATAAATAAATTAAAAATCACATCAGATACATTTGTTTGTTTCCATATTTTAATTATTTATCGTGTTCCTGATGTCATTAGAAATAGCTCCCAACTTTTATGTGAAAAAATCTAAACTGAGTTCACACCTCAACAACATTATTACTGGAGATTTCAAATTTCCCAATATTCCATTAGAGAATAATAGTGCTGCTGCAGATTTTACTAATATGTTGATGTCAACATATTACAGAAAATACCAAAAAATACAAGATTCAGAGTGAATGATTTTTCATCTCTCGTCGATCTACTTATGACTAATACTGATGATCTTTTTAGTTTTCTTAGTTATTCAACCCAATGGGCAAATCTGATTATATTTGCATTGAATTCTCTATACAATTTTTTATTTATTATTACCGCAACACTAATATATAGAGATTTGACTTCTTCAAGGCTGATTATATATCAATGAATCATCATTTGGCTGAGGTTTGAAGACTGTTCAAACAAAAATAACCCCTAAGATTTTTGGCATAGGTTAAATACTATCAAAAATATCATACCAACATATAATCTTGCTTGTAAATATGCATCCAATTATAAAAATCAGTGGGTGTGAAGAAATATAATTAACTGATTTTAATGATCAGAAAATCTTTCAGTAATCTTACTCTGGATAAGTTTTTGAAGTTATATAAACCATACTTCTGATAAGTCTTAGAATTGTCTGTATGAAGAACATCTTCGACTTCAATCTTTAGAAAAAGGCGTAGTCGAGGCGACTTTATTACAGCTTATAATTTACCAGATAATATGGTTACAGCACTCTCTAGCTTGACCATCACTTTAATCAGCATCCAATGTGACTGATGTCTTTTGAATTTATTTCAAATATTTGTATTGCATTCATGTACTTACATTCTACTTTGATTTCTTCCATTTTTTTATTGTTTTTACTATGCTATCAATCATTTATAAGATATATTTTCTTTTGTTCTTAGAGCATGACAAAGCTATAATAATTTGTATCATAAAATGAGTCCAAATCAAAAGTGCTAACGCTATCACAAATTCCAAATTTTTCGTCTCCAGTCCAAATTTATCAAATCCTAGTCACTTTCCATCCAAATTCGAATTAGTTGTCAAGAAATATTTTTGATTTATTTGTTGATAATAAAGAGAATACTTGTGGAATTTAGAAATCTGTAATCGATGTAGTTAGAAAATTATTAGAAATGATTTTTTTCCTACAGTGATAAATTTACAAAAATATTAAACAAAGTTATATCCGCAAATTAAATCAGGTATATTCTTATTTATTTGTACGCTACATAATTCAGAACATGAATATGGTAAATTATTTATGTAATACGAAAGCAATGTCAATAACTGGGAAGCCCAATGATGCATTCAATGTTTAGCCCACGAAATGTTATTTTTTATTTCATTTGTTCTTTTTTGATTAAGAACATGTAGTACAGGACAAATAATACCAAGCTCAACGCAGCGGTTTAATATATAGGTTCTTTTCCAGAAGTTTATAAAAAATTAGGTTTTATGTCAACTATACAGGGTGTTTATTAATTGAATACTTAAGGGTGTGAATCCTTCGGTCATTTTTAGAAAAAAACTTAATATCAACATATGTCCTAAACCTTTTATTATTTGAGCTACAGGCTGTTATAGTTTTAAGAAAAAATTTACTTTTTTATTATAATTTTCTTATCACTTAAGATATTTCTATGCAATTTTGTACACACCTATTAATCATTAAGGAGCATTGTTTGATGTAAAAAATGTTTTAAAATCTATGCCAATGACTTGGGGAGCAAACTTTTTTTGGTTTAAGATTTTAAAAACAATTTTAGTTTTTAGAAAAGGCAGTGGCGTACTATTTTTTCTTCAAAAATGTTTAGTTCAAACCCTGTACGGACGTCATTGGCAAAGATTTTAAAACATTTTTTACATCAAACAATGCTCCTTAATGATTAATAGGTGTGTACAAAATTTCATAAAAATATCTGGAGTGATAAGAAAATTATAATAAATAAGTAAGTGTAACAGTCTGTAGCTCAAAAATTAAGAGGTTTAGGACATATGTTAATATTAAGTTTTCTTCTTAAAATGACCGAAGGATTCACAGCCTTAAGTATCGGCATTCAATTAATAAACACCCTGTATATCATAATGACTAATTTTTGTTGTCAAAATAAATAAGTGATCAATAGTCTGTGCATTAACTAAAATGATATTGAGAATTTTATTATGGTTTGGGTATTTTGTTTTTTTTGCAAATTTAAACAATTACAATTATATTTATGCACAAAGATCTGTGGAAGATTGTTTTTAAAGGATATTTTGTCTTTGACATACTAAATAGCAAATAAAAACTATGACAAAAATAGCTCTATCAAATTTTTTTTAACAGAGAATGAGAGTTTATTTTTCAGTTCATGTTGTAAAACTACACAAGTCCTATTTAACAAATAGCACAAGAATAGAGAGAGAAATAGAGAGGGTAATCAGGTTTACTGTTTGAATCACCAAGTAAATTTGTGCATAATTCTAATCCAAAATGTTTTTAGTTTTTTAAGTAAATAATCATTGGTGTTGGTTTCATTCTTTTTGTACTGTACAGTCCTATTAATTATTATATGGAGCTGAATGACCTCTGAGATTAATTCAAAGCATGCACCTAGTAATTAATTTACTAATTCATATTTAGCAACCACATAACCACTTAATTTAAACCGAATGTCTGCGGTTAGGAAAAAGCTCCTGTAAATAACCTACACCGATGCCCGTGTACCGAAATATTAAATGACAAATAAGGTAACATAAGAGATGCTAGTATATGCATATTTGTAAAATATAGATAAGCAGTACGTCTTCGAAGTTCTATAGTAGTTCACTTCCATCAAATTTCAATCACAGATACATTATAAACTTATAAACTTTTTCTGGATAAGTTCAGTGTTAATATTATCATGCCCAATAAGGATTTTAATTTAAATGATTTTCAGATTGGATCTAACAAAAGCATAATGCAATATTTTCAAATTCAACTTCAAAATTCAAAAACCTTTATTCTTTAAAGACATAGAAGATGTATAAGAAAAGTCAATATACTTATAGATAAAACAAAGACATAAATGCACAAACAAAGATAACACTTGCTAAGTTTACAAGTGAGTCACAATATAATTAAAAAAAAGGACATAAGCAACAACAAATAATATTGTAAATAAACGCAAGTACGTACACTAACAAAAATCACAGGAACATTCAGCTATAGAAAAGTCAGCGGTACTATACAGACACTTATCGACAAGAAAACGTTTAAGATTATATTTAAAGCTCTTCTTACTCTGAATTGTTTTAATATATTCGGGGAGATTATTGAACATCTTAGCCCCAATGCGGCTAGGGGCTTTAAACGAAAAATTAACTCTGGAATAAGGGAGATGTAAATCATTTTTTGCTCTAGTATTTCTATTATGTACATTAAAATTAGTAATAAATTTCAGTTTATTATTTGTTTTGTTTTTTATTTTGAAAGTGTTGGGATCTTTTACCATTTCTTATTTATAAATCCTAATGCATTTGTTTGTTTAAGTTTGTTTATTTATTCATACATATGGAATACAACAGTTCTAAGAGACCTACAAGAGCATTCACATTATAATAAAAAATAAAATAAAAGATAAAACATTTTAGGAACAAAAAAAGTAATACAAAAAAACACACAGAAGTACAAATATACATAAATAAGCATAACACGTTAAACAGGTAGTACATGTTTCAAGTGTTTTTTAGATCTGGCCAAAGTTACATTGAAGATATCAATATCAATACAGTATCTGTTGCACTCAACAAACATTCTACACAGTGGAGAACTCTGGCAGTAGCTTGTCCGTTTAAACGGCACATAAAAAAGTTAATGATTTCGAAGATTTCTACAAGGTACGTTAAAATATAGATTCTTGAAGAACACCAGGAACATTTACTATATTATTCATTAACTTATATAACAGAACTAAGTCATTAAATATTCTACGACTTTTCAAAGAAATCGATTTAAAATGTTGACGGGCTGGGCAATAATCGTTTTCAATAAAATAATTTGTTTTGAAAGATACATATCTTATAAATTTATTTTGTATACGTTCTATACGGGCTTTATAAATATTATATTGAGGGGACCAAACAAAAGACTAATAGAGAATTAATATTTTTAAATGGTTTACATTGTCTTTTAAGGTAACCTAACATTTTACAAGCATTATTAACTAAGGTCTCTATATGAGCATTAAACAACAATTTTGAATGCAGAATTACCCCTAAATCCTTAATATGTGACACTCTATTTAGTATTTGATCATTAATAAAGTATTGACAAGTAATTTTATTGATATTTCTAGTATATGTTATTGTTTGATACTTACAATGATTAAAAAATAAACCGTTTTGCTTGCAATATATCTCTAAACAGTTTAGATCATGTTGCATGGATTATTTATATTAATATATACTTTTAAATCATCTGCATATAGCAAAATTTTGCTATATTTAAAACATTCTCTAATATTATTTATGTAAATTATGAAAAATAATGGACCAAGATGTGATCCTTGAGGTATCTTAGAAGTAGTAATGAAAGATTTAGACTGTAACAAACTGCTACCGTCCCCTTATGTAAGACCCCACCCATTTTAGTAATGATCCGTTTATACCAACCTCAGTAAGCCTCGTCAACAAAATGTTATGACTTATTTTGTCAAAAGCCTTACTGAAGTCCGTATAAACAGCATCAACTTGTTCTTGTTTATCCATTTGTTTATACAGATATTCACAGTAAGTAACAAGATTTGTTTCGGATGATCTTCCCTTAAGAAAACCATGCTGTTCTGGCATTATGAGATTTCTTACCAAATTAAAAATACGATCAAATACCAATAACCCAAAATATTTTGCGATGATATTTAGTTTACTAATAGGACGATAACTTTTTATCATATTTTTTAAACCACTTTTGTGCACAGGTAGAATTGCCATTTTTTAGGAAAACATCCCATTTTAAGACGAGGAGCAATTCTTTACAAAATAGGATGATATTAAGTCTGGTCCTGCCGATTTATTAGGATCTAATTTTGTTAAACCATTTTGCACCTCAGGTTCAGTAAATTGAATGAGATGAATATTATTATTATTTAAATTACTTTTCTCCTCAAAAATAAATTTTTCCGTTTCAAAAACACTTTCAAAATAAGTACAGAATAAATCAGAAATTCTTTGCCCATCAGTTACTGTTATGTCATCAAAAGTCATTTCATTTGGTATTACATATTTTTTTGCAGACACGTAACTAAAGAAACGTTTAGAATTGGTCGGTATATCATTTTCAACAGAATTAGCATATTTTTTAAAATCAGAGTCAATAAGTTGTTTAGAACGTTTCCTCAAAAGCTTAAATGCATTAAAATCTTCCAGTTGGATATAGATTTCCCATCTTTTATAAAATTTATTTTTTTCCTGAACAACTCTTATAGTTGGCTTCGTAAAATAAATAGGAAATTTAGAATTTTTTTTCTTAACTTGCACATGGGCATGTATTACTTTATATAGATGAACATTTGAGCATTTCAACAATATCAACATTATCAGAGAATTCTCTAAAATTCTGCACCTCTAGGTCAGTTTTTCTACTATTCGCAAATCACAATAAAAACCCTAACAAGTGAAATTTGCAAGAAAATCCTCATATAGCAGAAAACTAATATACAGTGTGTTATCACTTGAGCTACTATATACTTATCAGCAAAGAGATAGCGGGGGGAAATTGTCATTTGATTTATATCAAACATTGCGAATGTGTATGACAAAGATATCAGAAAAAGCGCGACCACAAGAAGAAGAAACTAACTAATATCCATCTTAGCATTTTTTTTGTAATTAAGTTTTGTAGTTGTTATAATATTTATGCGCAATAAGATATCAACTTTAAGTGTGTGTAAAATATGAATAATGGGAGGATTTCAATGTTCTTATCAAAAAATCAATCGAGCATCGCACTACAGAGATATTGACTTTGTTTTTTCCTATAAAACACCCTGTATATTATTATTTTTTTTAATTCTCCATTCCTTTCTCCAAAATTTGTTGTTGACAAAAAATTGTTTTACTCATTATGTGTTATTTAGATTTTTACTACAAGTAATGTAAAATCTGCACTTAATAGCGTCTCTTGAAATTTTTGGATATATTTAAAAATGTATAACTAAAAAACAAATAAAGTCGCAGTGAGGAAATTTTAGACACTTATTGCAACACAATGTTTTCTGTAAATTTTGAATTTTTAAAGTCCTTCTGAAGCATTCAGACTGAAAGAATTCGATTTTAGAAAAATCGTAATATTTGAAGACCTATTAAAATAAGGCCCAAATCTTTTTAGGGAAGTAGTACACTATAAAGATTTTGTTTATTTATAGCTAAGTAGGTCTAAATACATACTGGACAGAAAATACTGTACATTTTATGCTCATTAACATGGTTTTTGTTTGAACTTGAATATCTTTAAAAAACAACAAGCTGGTTTAATACAAACCACTGTAAAATGCAAAATAGGCTGACACACCAATACAAAATGGCTCAAAAAAACTGAACATTTAGAAATGAATGAATACCTGTTTTCAACTCCCTGAATATAGTACAAACATAGTAAAAAAAAATAGAAAAAATAAATTTTGTCAGCAACAATCATTGGTCGATTTGATAGGAACGACTCGTAATATTGAAATACGTGTTTTCTAGAAAAGTGCGAAAATATAGCTTACGTCGTTTTGGCAAAAATTAATCCATATTATTGTGGCATTGAAACGGCAATCAAGCGAAGAAAAAATACTTTGTGCAGTACTTCACCAGTCGAGCGACCAGTTGTGACGACCCAGTAACTATTTAATTTAACTTCCACTGCGCATCAACAAAGGGCTCTTAAATGCGAAATTACTCATTAAAATTACACTCCTCCTTACCTTGAATTCAATCGACCTATTTGGCGACCCCACAAATCCTCCGATTCACCGAGATGTCCAAACCGTGGCGGTCGACAGCTGGGGGAGCACGAGCGGGTTTTGGGCCGGAACAATAGCGCCCTGTTGCACCGGCAGGTGAGGAACAGCTGCTGCGGAACTGGAAAGAGACCTTAGTTATCGACGAGCGCACATAAATTGCGTTTTATTTTCTACTATCTAAAAATCTTAGCCGATAAAGGTATCACAAGAAAGAAATCTAAACGTGTGCTGATTTTTTTCTTTGATAAGGACTGATAAATTTTTTGTAAAAATGAAAACATGCTGCGGCATGATACAACAAGGTGATTGAAGCATATTGAAAAGGTATATATACTACGTGACAAAGAAAGGTAAACACCTTAAAGAGCATATGTAAACATGGTAAATATGTGTTTCTGTCGGTGAAAGTCAAAAATTATAAAATTTTCAGGTTTACCTCTTAAGATTTTTTGGAGTTTGCATAAATCATGCTTTGATAATGTAGCATTTCTGTTTTAAACATATCTGCTTATATATGTGTTATAAGTGTTGTGAAGCTTGTTGCAAAGAACATTGTTTTACAGCTGATTATGCCTAGAGTGAGGGGGCAGATTGTTGGGTTGGGCAAAGCAGGTTCGTTGGTGAAAAATGTTTAGAAGGACTAACAGATCATTGAGTACCATAGTATGGTGTGGCACCGGTCGTTGTAGAGGAACCACAGATCCTAAAGATTGTCGATTGCGACTTTTAGCTCTCATATACCGATTCAAAAACAGCCGGACTATTGTAAGAACATGAGGGGATGCTCGGTATGCGTACAGTATATAGCCGAATACAAAGTTTTGGTCTCTTGCCTTATTGTCCACATGAGTGCTGCCTCTCTCGTCAACATCGAGCTAACCGCTTATAGTCTGTTTCGAAATGAAAGAGAGTAATAAAACCTCGAGATAAGAACCGGCCATGGGCGTGCAATATTTCGTTTCAGGTAATTATCGGGTAACACTAATATTGTGACAGATCAATCCATTCTTAGAGCTGAATATACGAAGACGTGCTAGTGCAGTAGAGTAAAATTTGACTTGTGTTTAGTGACTATTGTGCCAGTGGATATAATATTGTTTGGGTAAAATGTCGATCTTATCAGATTACGTACCTGCTAAATGCGTGAAATGATGTGCGCTGTCTCAGAATGAGAAGATTATTATATTAAATGTATTTAATGCATTGAAACACCAAAATCCAACCAACAGTGTTGACGATATCGTGGACAAGTGTTCGAAAATGACAGGGATTGGAAAATCGACTATCTGCAGACTTTTAAAGGAAACAAAAAATGAACAAGATACTATAAATCCCCTAAAATCATCTATAGGGAGGTCAAAAGTCGTTATAGATGATTTCTTCACAAATGTCATTCGCAGAAAAGTACACTCAATTTATTTTAAAAAAGAAATACCAACGCCAAACAAAATTTTAAGTGAACTTTCAGAGGACAACGATTTGCCAAAAATCAGTAGAAGCAAATTATGGGCCGTCTTACAAGAGTTGAAATTTTGCTGGGAAAAGTAGAACAGGAAGTCAGTTATTATCGATAAAGATGAAATTATTTGTTGGCGAAGATCCTACTTAAGATCAATTAGAAAATTCCGTAATGAAAAGAGGCATATTTATTATCTAGACGAAACTTGGGTCAACGAGGGATATACTGTAACAAAAGTATGGCAAGAGAAAAATGTAAAAAGTTTTCTATAAGCATTTTTGGATGGACTTTCAACAGGGTCAAGGCACCTTCAAGTAAAGGGCGAAGATAATAGTGACACATATAGGTAGTGCCAGTGGTTTTGTAGATGGCGGTTTACTTTTATTTGAATCTAAAAATACAGGTGACTATCACGAAGACATGAACGCAGATGTTTTCGAAGAGTATTTTACACAGATGTTGGATCTTATTCCTCCGGGCTCTGTAATTGTCATGGATAATGCCAGTTATCATTCACGGCAGACCGAGCGGACGCCTACGACTACTTGGAGGAAAGCCGATATAATTCAATGGTTATCCGGAAAAAACATTTCTTTTGAAACAAATATGGTGAAAAAGGAACTTTTGACACTTGTCAATTTTAATAAAGATCAGAACAAATATGTTATCGATGAAATGGCAACATATCGCCAAATGACGGTACTACGGTTACCACCTTATCACTGTGAACTTAACTCAATCGAATTAGTCTGGGTGCAGGTAAAAGGAGATGTTGCGCGAAATAATACGTCGTTTAAATTAAGTGACGTGAAAATTTTGTTAAAAAATTCCTTGGAACGAGTAACTGCAGATAACTGGCAAAGATGAATACATCATGTACAAAAAGAAGAGGAGAAAATGTGGGAACTCGATAATTTAATTGATGTTACTGTGGAACCTATCGTTATCAATCTAGGAGACGAAGATAATTTATCAGAATATTCAGAGGATGAATTTTAATAAACCTACTTTCTTATTTTCTTTATTGTACATTTATACAACACTACATTTACTCACCATAACTTGAATTATCAAAATACATATATTTTTGTGTGGAATAAAAGTCTATTCATTAAATTTAAATAAATATTTTGATAATAATATTGAATAATTTTATTTGAATTACTAAAAACCCTCTTAACCCGATTATGATGCTCATGTTTTGAAATGCTGTTTTTATATTGTTTGCTTATAAGAGAAATGGACCGAGAAATTGAAGGGGCATAGACAAAGACGGATTGTCGGGGGTTAAATTTTAGCTACCTGCTACAATTTAGTCCGGTCCGATCACACAAAGTTTTTTTAAAAGTACACCTCATCTATACTGATAATACATAATATAAAAATATTGAATATAAGCACCAGTACTACATTTATTTATGATTTGCATATGTAATAAGCTTTTATTAGTCTCTTTCATTTCTAAACAGACTATACACGATCCAACTAAGAATATAATTAGTTGAATTTTAGTGGCAAATTCCGTTTCTGCACGGGGATGTACGATGATCGTGCAAGGATGAGAAGGCGACATAGTGAAAGACTAATGGAACCAGCATGACGCTACATCCAGGAAATGGTGGAGTCATCAGACCTTCCAAAACGCCATTATCCAGCAAAACAATGATAGACCTCATGTTGCCAGACAAACAATAGCTGTTATGGATCAACATCAGATCAACCGTTTACCCTGGCCACCAAGATCGCAGGATTTGTCACCTATCGTGTCATGTCTGGGATATGATTGACCGCAAACTGGTACATTTACAACACCCCCCACGGATTTTAGCAGCTCTTACATATGAAGTTCAGATAGTTTGGATTGAGATACACCAAGAACTAATCGACAACCTTATTAGATCCGAGATCAAGCTTATCAATAAGTATATTGGCAATCGTAGGTTCTATCAAACTAATTTTTGCAGTAGATTATCTGACTTTGCTGAAAATGTAACTATATTAAATGTAAAATCTTATTTTTTTAATACATTTCCTAAAAATAACTACGGACTAGTTACGGACTCATTTGAGTTACTAAAATAATAACTTTTGAGGATCATTTAGGTAAATAAAACATACAATACAATTCAATACAATAATTAAACAACTTTATCTAGTTACTATAGTGGCATAGTAATAAAAGAAGCTCACAATTTTCGAGACATATTCGCTTTGACTAAATTAATAACAATTTTAGGAGCTTTAACAAAAATTGTTTGTTTATGTATCAAAGAAGCTTTTTGGGCTCATCTGTTACAGCAACGATTCGTACAAAAAAACTGTATTTTAGATACAAATCAAATACAAATCAGTAGGTCAAGCCACTAACTAAATATTCTTTGGACTAAAATAATGAGACGTTTAATTTCAGAACTCCATTTTCAAATATAAGATGTCAAGTTCAAAAATGATATTATTGATATATTTTTATCTTAAGTCGGCACACTTTCTGTATAAATTTGATCTAAAATATCAAAGGACCAACGGAGGAAACGGGGGTAGTAGTGTGTAGTACCCACAGACCTCCCATGTTTTTAGTACACCTATGGTTTGTTTTAAATAGAGCGTGTTTTTATTCCTTTATAAGATTTTGAATTGAGGCTGAGATATTGCAACTTTTTTGGATATGGTAGGTTTGGCACAAATCGTTATGTATTAAATGGTCCTTTTATTCAGTAAAATGAAATAAACTAAACGGCACAACAAACGGTAAAAAACAAAAATTTAACTCAAACTAAATGTTCAATATGAGTACCACCTTCACCTTCACCCGGAGCTCCTTTAACGAAAGAGGATAGAATATTTTCGAAAATATGTGGTTTCAGCCCAAACTGTTCTCCACCATATACAATTCGTTATCTTAGCTGTTGTTCATATACCATATAAATGAAATATTTCATAAAACCCCAGAAATTAAAGCACAACGGGTTGAGATCAGGAGAACGGGATGTCCATTGAACAGACGAAAAGCGTCCTCTGCATATAATTTCATGGATTAGAGAAAATTTCGTTTAAACGGTTCTGAATATTTTGAGCATAATACAGAAAAACACTACCAAGTTGAAACTACTCATTTTTTATGAAACGCCAGAGACAAATCATCAAGTTCATGAAAAAGTTTTGTAAAAAAAATATAAATTCAGAATTTGTGAGTTTTCGTTTATATGGTTCCAATACCAAGTAAACAACATCTAAGAGAACGAATCGTACAAGATTAGGAGCATTTTTATTATTAATTATGTAACATAACAAATACATATTCTTTTGCTACTTAAGTACATTTTCTATATTATTTGCAAAATCTAGCTGCCATTAACGATTTTATTTTAAAACTTACCATTGCATTTTTATACCTCTCATTTCAGCACTTACAAATTGGTGATGTATAATTAAAATAGTTCATTAGTTTAATTATTTGAAGAAAACTAAGTGCTCTTCAGATGAAGATCATATAAGTAATGTATTATTGAAAAGAATAATAGCTCCTTATATTATACAACCTACAACATATACTGTAAATGCTTCACTGAGAAGTGAAGTCTTTCCGATGCAAATGAAGATGGCAATTGCTAAACCCTTACATAAAGAAGGCGATCCTATCTTAATCGAAAATTACAGACCTATTAACTTGCTGTCTGTTTTTCTAAATTGATGGAGACTATTATGTGTAAAAGACTGATACCATTTTTGGAAATTAATGAGATAATCAACCCTTGACAGCATGGTTTCCAAAAAAAGAAATCCACAACGACTGCTGCTTTCACTTTTGTCAAGAGAATTTTGCATTTTTTGGATAGGGGATATCTGGTTCATGGTGTGTTCCTCGAGTTAACAAAGGCTTTTGACTGTGTGAACCATTATCTTTTACTTGGCAAATTGTTAGAAATGGGTATTCGTGGTAAAGCTTATCATTGGTTGAAATTATACCCCTCAGATAGAAAGCAGAAAGTGTGCATAAATCATGAGATGATAGATTATTTTTCTGAAGCACAAGCTGTTAGTGTGGGGCTACCGCAGGGCAGTGTTCTGGGTTCCATTTGTATTTCACGTTAATAATTTATCAACCTCAATCAATGATCTAAATGTAATACTTACTAACTATGCAGATGACACTAATATTTTAATAGCTGAGCAATATGATGATACTTTATGTTTAAAAACTATAAATACGGTGAATCGGATAGATGTTTGGTTTAAAAAAAAAAAACGCTATTACTGAACACTGGGAAAGCTAATTGTGTATTGTTCAGGTTCAGCAGGAATATGAGCGTATTTCCTAACTTTCTTAATATGAATAATACAATTGTAACATATTGAAAGAACACTAAATTTCTAGAAGTTATTAGAGATGAACGTATCAACTGGTTACAACATATGCAATTGCTCTATGGTAGACTTAGTACTGTCTGCTATACTCTTAAAGAATTAAAAAAAGGTAGTAAATAAGAATACACTAATTACTGCATATTACAGAGACTTCTATTCTATCATGTCATATGGGATCTTGTTCTGGAGAGTCAGAAGCCTTTTATATTGCAAAAAAGAGCAATACGAATCCTGGAAGGATTGAAGCTTGATTGATGAGTATTTAAAAGGTTTACCTGCAGTTTACTTATATAATTGCTTAATATATATATTTACTTATAAGACGTATTTTAATAAGAATCTCTCTTGCGAATATTCGAAGTAGACGAGTACCGAGAAACTGTAGGAGGCAATGACATCACGCCTCAAGAGCGTTTAATTCCAATTTGGCCTCGTACATTTCGAAAACTACTTATCATATCGACACAATAACACAAGGAACAGATAAATTTGCCAATGAGAAACCTCGAGATTTATAATTAATATTATAATTACAGTAATAATGATAATTACCACAGTGACTGCGGTCACAAATAATAACAGCTTAGCTCATTATTTTTGATTGGTGCAGGTACAGAATCCCACTTTTTCACGAAATACACCTACTCCACGCACTCACACCATCAGCATGCGACAACGGCATTTTAAATTACTCCTCCGGTCTGTTACATCCGTTCGACCGTCGGAAGCTCCTTAGTATGCCAAGACGCGACCGTCGCGCACGTTTTTGCCGTAATGACAAACGCACTACGATAATCACTGATAGGTAATGACTACGGTTGCGTCGGTCCGAATGAAAATCGCCATCAATCATTAGTTCTAAATAAACGCAGTTAGGAAATCATACGCAAAATTAAATCAATTTCTGAGACATGATACGCGTAATTAGGGCCTATAAACGTTATTAAAGTAATTGGAATCGTTAGGTAATTAAATTAAATCAATTTGCAGTTTGATGTTCCCACTGGGTGCTTGGTGGAGCGAGTGCGTTCTACAGGATGTCGTTAGTGACATGTCTCCTAAGTTGTTCGATTAAAATTAACAGAGCAGTTTTAGATGCCAGAGTTCTACACTGCTGTTTTTGGAAAATGTCTTTGGTATTACTCTGCCACACGATAATATGAACTTATTACACTTTCCATAAATCTATGTACTCATGCTTATGTTAGCGTTGCTAAATAAATGAACAATACATAAATCAGCACCATATTTGTCATAGGCCGGGCCTCACAGTAAAATTTGACTCTTAGACTGTATATTTTAATATACCATAATTTCCAATTAACTATTACATTTATCAAAAGTCAGTATAACGGAATAAAATAATTATTGCTTCAATTATAACCCTCGTAAGCAACGTAATAAATAACGGATCTAGATTACGTTTCAATATCGCGCCGTTTCTAACAGAGTGGGGAGTCACGAGTCACCCACCAATCCCACCACAGTGAAGCCCAAATTGCCGAGCCTCAAATTTCTTCATACATGCCTATAAGCAGCAGCCGAAATTGTGGACAGTGACTAATAGATAATATAAAAACACTATTACTATTACTATTAAGCATACAATATTTTTATAAAAGACTACACATTATTTACCTCATTATTACTGCTTTCTGCCGCGTTGTGCCACTTTCTATGCACAACGATACTATATTCACATTTACGGCACCACGATAAAGACTCAGTCAAACTGAAGCCCGATGTATTCTCTATCTCTGTTTATTGCAGTGTGGAAAACAATATTTTGGTGTGTGTAAATCGTGAGCGTTAGTACATAGCTTTGCCGAGGTTAGAACGCCATTAGAATATACGTACGTTGGGGGATTTGCTGCTATTCGCGGAGTGTTATTTATATAGTTATATTAAATTATAAAAATAAATTATTGCAACCGTGAAATTAACAAATAACAGTTAAAAATGAATCAAAGTGCCAGTTCTAGTAAAAGGTCTGTTAGTAATCGACATAACCTATGTAACGGACAATTGATAATAATAAAAAACGTATACGAAGGTATTCGAGCGCGAAACTCTAACATAAGTGTTAGTGAAGCTGTTGATAGTTCGTTAACACAAGTGTCAGTTTCTAGTATATATCGTGCGATAAAAAAGAGTATGGAAGTAAATCCAAAGAAGAAAAAAATAGAAGCACGAGGAAGGAAAAAAACAGAAGTCAATGATGACATAAAATACGCCATTCGCAGGAAAATTCATGGATTCTTCTTCAGAAATGAAATACCGACGATAAAAAAAATTCAAGCTACGATAGCTGAAGATGAGGACATGCCTCAATTATCTGACAAAGTTCTTAGAAGAACAATGCACGACATGAATTTTCGGTTTTTAAAATGAAATCGTAAAAGTATGCTCGTTGAAAAAGATGAAATTGTAGTATGGCGAAGAGAATATTTAGAAAAACTAAGAGAATTTTGTGAATCGGGCATAAAGATATATTACATGGATGAAACATGGGTAAACGAAGGTTATACGGTATCAAAAGTTTGGCAGGATGGTAACGATCGAAGTAAAAGAGAAGCATTTTTAGATGGATTTTCTACAGGATTAAAGGCGCCTTCTGGAAAAGGACGTAGGTTAATAATAACACATATTGGAAGCGATTCGGAATTTTTAGAAAATGGTTTACATGTTTTTGAATCACGTAGGACGGGAGATTACCATGAAGATATGAACAGTGAAGTATTTGAAAAATGGTTTGAATCTATTTCATATGATAGCGTATGTGATAGCAACATCTCTACTGATAGTGATAATTAAATACAATGAAGTGAAAACTTTGCTACATAATGGTAGTAAGGCAAAAGTGTTACAGTGAAGAGTAAATTGTGATAGTGAAGTGAATATGTGGCAGTGATGTGAAAGTGTGATAATGAAATAAAAGCATTGTGTTATAGTGAAGTGGATGTGACACCGAAGTGAACGGTGGTTATTTTAATAAATAGTGAACATACAGTGATAGTGAAGTTTGTTATGATTCTGACGTAATGCGTACTAATTTAGTGATAATGATAATATTCGTGTAAAACAATTACCTATTTGAAATGTATAAATAGTCAACATCTTGTGGCGGCATAAGCAGGGTGGTGGTGGGTCATCGATGCTCAAGTGGGCATCGTTTTATAGGATATATTTACAATGTTGATAATAATATTTTCAGTTTGCCTTGATAAAGTTTCTAGATTAACTTAGGTACACCGATATACAAGATAAAAACTTTAAATTTTGAAATATTCTTATTATTTTTATTATCTAACGCCTCTAAATTGGTAAAAACCGTTATATCACTGTTTCTACTCTAAAAATAATGGATATTATGTAATGCAATTATTTTTGTATATTATATCTGATCACATTCAAATTTAATACGACTATGAAATGTTGCTCCCCGCACGATTCGCCCGTCGCGCTTGTCAACAAGCTAGCGATTAGTCACTCTCTACTCTCTACAATTTTGGAAGTCAACTATAATACACTTGATACGGTCCGATGTTTTCAGTCCTAATTTGAGGTCTACTCTGTTTTCCTGCAAATTGGACGACGTAATGTGTGTAACGCGATTAACCGATTGTTTGAGTTTTAATATTTTTAATTGTATTTTGAATTTCTAACAGTTGATTAGTTGCTACTACTGAATGTGATTTCTTAGATATTATCAAAATTAGGTGGTAAGGTTTTAAGGCCAAGGTAAGTATTAATTTAAAGTAAATAAAAATTAACTTCATTACAGAGTAAGACTATATTTAACATACCTAATATAAATATATGGTATTGTCGATAATGAATCTTTCTCACGATATTTAGATTTTTCAAACAATTTCAAGACATTGAATTTGCAATTTGACCAAGATACACAACGAAATTTTAGCATGCACAGATTTACTTCTACAAATTCTAAAAATTAAACAGTTAAATGTAAACTACTGCTCTGAACAAATTAAAATCGCTAATCAAAGAATTTCTGAATTAAGAGAGAGTTTAAAATATATTTGATAATTCGAAAAATATTACTGAATTGGGAATAAAACGGGGTAAAATTTGCGACAAATTAGAAATAATTTCGAGCTATAAAATGCTATAATACGAAATTATAGATTGCATTTTCTTTGAACTAAGTACTCATTTTGGAAATTTACACAATTTAAATTTTCTTGCTTTAGTAGATTCCTCAAAAATTCCGAATATGCAAAAAATATACAAAATTGTTTAAATGTTTACTACAAATATAACCAAACGTTATTGAAAATAAGTTGAAAAACGAACTATATTTTGTACAGAGACGAAAAATTTCGTAATTTAGAAGTTCAAAAAACGGTAAAAATTATAAAAGGAATTTGAAATTGTATTTTTGAAGCATACAAATTGTTTTGCTTAGTTTTAATAATTCCTGCAACAAGTCTTTCAATTTTATGAAGACATAAATAAATTTGCAAATTTAAAAGACAGTCGACTAGATCTGTTTTATATAAAGTGAGTGTTTAAAAATATTTTGTTAAAAGTGGAGGCAAAACGAAAATTTGGCGGCCTTGTTTTACATGTACGACAGATAAGTAGGTTGGCTAACTTGAAAATTGGTTTTTAGATTTCTTAAATGAAGTAGGAACAGTTTTTCTAATTATTATTAATAATAATAATATATCTATATCGGATAAATATTTTTTTTCTGTTGTAAAAAAAATTCTAAGTTCTGATATGTCATATAATTTTTTAATTTATGGTTATAATAGTCAATATCAATATATTTTTTGGGAAAAATCCTCGAACAGGTCGATTTTGAATTTAAAAATACATATTTTAGCGTAAAATGCGATTTTCAAATGTCATTTGTTTTCGAGTAATGACGTCATCGATTTTTTTTAAATGGCAACACCATATTTTTTTCCTTGATTCTGAAAGATCATTTAATTCTCTATCAGACAGTACTAAACTTTTGCTCTCTTACATAGGAAAGTTTTCGAGTAAATGACGATTGAATGTTAGAAAACGTAAATCAATTAAAATAAAGCAGAAACGTTATCAAGTTTAGTTTTTCGAATTCCATAGTTCTTTTATGGATCACGTAGGTGAAAATCTTTGCAAAGTGTCATTGTCACACCGACTTTCTAATAAGTATTGTAAGCGACATAGAAATTATTATTCAATTTAAAGTATTATGGCACATTTAACAGTTACTCAAAGAATTGAAATTTTAATTCTTATCGGATGCGGAAATATTACTAGAACTCAGCAGGAAGTTTGCGATTTATTTAATGAAAAATATCCAGATCGCCCTATCAGCCAATCAACAGTCAGTAAGGTAGAGTCTAAATTTAGAGAAACTGGCAATGTTGTAAATATTCCAAAACCTGGACGTCCAAGCATTAACGAAAATCAGAAACAGAACATTTTGATAAATATGGTGGATAATCCTCATAATTCTTCACGATTGGTTGCATTAAACAATGGCATTAGTCAGAGCACAGTGCTACGTATCTTGAGGAAGGAAAAATATCATCCCTACAAAATTCAACTTGTGCAGGAATTGAATGAAGATGATTCCGATCGCCGCTTACACTTTTGCAAAATTCTAATGGATTTATGTCAAGGAAATAGAAATTTACACAGGCAAATACTTTTTTCAGATGAGGCCACATTTTGTCTGAATGGTACAGTAAACCGTCAAACTTGCAGATATTGGAGTCGGAAAAATCCTCATTGGATGGCAGAGGCACATACCCAACACCCTCAGAAATTAAATGTGTGGGCTGGAATAGTTGACGACAGAATAGTAGGGCCTTTCTTCTTTGAAGGAACCCTTACAGGACAAAGATATTTAGAGTTTCTAGAAAATGACCTTGTTCCAGCCCTTGCAGTAATTTTTCCTAACGATAATGACCCTGACATTTCTGACGATAGCATATGGTTTTAGCAAGACGGTGCACCTCCGCACTATGCGCGCCCTGTACGAGATTTTTTGGACAACTGTTTTCCTGGGAGGTGGATCGGCAGACGCGGACCGATAGAATGGCCTGCAAGATCGCTAGATCTTACACCTCTTGACTATTTTTTATGGGGATACTTGAAGTTAAAAGTATACATTAATAAACCACGTAATTTAGAAGAACTTCAAAATCGCATTCGGGACGAAATACGCAGAGTTACCCCAGAAATCATTCATAATGTGCAAGAAGAATTTCTTCACAGACTTGCGCATTGTCAAGAAATTGATGGATGGCAATTCGAACATTTAATTTAAGTATAAAATTTAATCAATTGTATTTTTACATACCTCAGAATTGTTACTTTTTTATGGATAAAATTTACGTTTTCTAACATTCAATCGTCATTTACTCGAAAACTTTCCTATGTAAGAGGGCAAAATTTTAGTACTGTCTGATAGAGAATTAAACGATCTTTCAGAATCAAGGAAAAAAATATGGTGTTGCCATTTAAAAAAAAATCGATGACGTCATTACTCGAAAACAAATGACATTTGAAAATCGCTTTTTACACAAAAATATGTATTTTTTAAATTAAAACTCGACCTGTTCAAGGATTTTTTCCAAAAATTAATTGTTTCATTTTTATTGAATTTATTCCATACTTTTGGGGCATACTGTATATATATATATATATATATATATATATATATATATATTTCATAATATTCAAGTGACATTTGTTGAGTCGTCTGCATCACACACATCACCTGCAATAAATTTAGAGCTACTAGTTAGCTTCTTACTTCTGAAATGCCGCAGAATTCTAATATGGGTCCTCTTCCTTAGTTGCTTTAAATTAATTTGTGCAAACGGTTTAAAATTTTATCTTCGGTGGCAAATATCGATAATTTTGATCATCTTAATTTTTGTGTTATTTTGTTTCATGTGTTTATTTCATGCGTATGCATGCTACATTAAAAATATCACAACTTTTACTTGTCGCGTCCGAATTAAAACTGATCTAAAAAATCTGAAAAAGTGATTCTTTCTAAAATATGTGTAAGTAATCTGTAATTCAAATAACGTTTTCTGAAATACATTTTGATATGAAACATAACTGAATCATTCTGAAAAACATCGGATAATTTATGAATGATAGTATAGCTATTACAGATTGTTGATATCTATACTCGCGGCAAGAATTCAGACGACTTACGTCATACGAACAAATGAATAATTCATTATATTGTCATCAAAATATTTATGAAACTCTCACTGAGAGTAATAAAACTATACACTACACTAAAATTTTGCATTATATATTTCACTAAATTGCAAAAAATGATTGTTTTTAACGTGGCCAAATATTTAAAATTACGTTGACAATAAAAACAATTGCCTAACATTAGCCATAACGTAAGACGTTTGAATTCTTGCCGCGAGTATACAATTAATTTCTATTAAGCTCGAAAATTTTTGGATATTTATGTACCTGCTGTTTTTTGAGTTATGTTTTACAGAACATTATTGAAATACTTTGTCATATTACATATTTATAGTTTTTAGGTAGCACTCCACGGTTAAAATGCAGATATATATCAAGGGGTAAAATTTTATCAACATGTGTATCTATAATGAATTCAGTGTGTAGATTTTATTCACAGATACATGCAAAATGCCCTTACTAATGAATTACAGCCTTAAAATTACCAGCAAGCCCAATTAAAAACGATGTTAACTTACCCATAGAATTACACACTTACACCGAACAAGTAGAGCTAGTTAAGCATTATTAGCACAATAATGGTATCTTGCGTGCGCTCATCTTCACAAGACTTCGAAATTAAATTTTAATAACACCGATTAGAGGGGACTTGATCCTTAAACAGGTGAAGAGGAATCAAACCCAATCCCGAGGATGCCGTTACCAATCAGGAGTGCAAGGTGCAGCAACCAGACCAAGACACGCGCGGCTGGCAGATGTTTCTGCGGCAGGTGGTGGTGTTAACAAGAAATCGGGGTAAGAAATCAGTTGTAAACACCGAGGAAAAATTGAAAAATATAATGCACACGCCTTTTAAATCGCATAAGATATGCGGTTGATGTACAAATTGGATTTATGTGGATGTCAACACATCTTGCAAGTGCGTGAAGAAAAATTGATTTAATAACTTGTTTTTTATAAAGTTTTTTTAATACGTTTTGAAATATAATTAGAAAGGGAGCTGATTCAACCTTTCCCTCGCGCCGCGCTGCACTCTGTCAATATATTATCAGATTTATTAGAAATAATTAAAGAAGAATCATCAGCATTAGCATATCAGTTGGTGCACAAACGATGTCTTCGGGAAGGAATTCCATGTGTCGAATATTCGGTTGTTGACAAAATGTGACGTTCTGAGCTGACAAACAATGAGCAGTCTCTGACAAGTCAAGGAAACCAAACAGAGGCTGCAAATTCTAATCGGCCTGACAGTTAACATACTTGCAAGCTAACAATCTGGGTCTAAGAAAGTTTTTTTTAGTATATATATCACAGAATTGGCTTTGTTTGCAAACATGCAAGGACCAACTTAGCAAATGTTGTCTTGTCTTCGTCTTGTCTTGGTTTTGTCTTGGTCTTATCTCGTTTTCATTTTATTTTATTTTATTCAAAGCACATACCCAACAGGCAATTGCACAATTACAGGGTACGGTAAAACATATACAGTGCAAAAAAATATAGAAGTGTGTACAAGACACAAATATAATAACAAACAAGAGACAAAAAAAATTAATAGGCAAGGAAAATTAATATACAGAAAAAAAATTAATAAACAGAAAAATATATAATTAAGCCTATGTTACAAAGCTAAATACCTATCTAAACCTATCTTTACTAAGTACTGCATTTTTTATAGCTTGCATTGTACAGCAAAAATATCTGCACTAGATTCTATATCATTGTACCTTGAGACAATTTGATACAAAGGCGATGCTACAAGAATATTGGTGCGTGCAGTAGGAAGGATAAAAATATTATTACTTCTTGCTGAAAGTCGTGGTATTTTCAATTGGATATTGCTCAGAACACTTGGACATTCCAAAATGTTATGAACGATTTTATACAAAAACATTACTTGGGAGACTGCTTTTCTTTTAGACAAAGTATGAATATTGAACCGATCAAGTAATAACTCATGCGGAACACCCTGAGGAGGATACGTACCGTCCAATAAGTACATTGCAGATTTCATAAATTTACGCTGAACTCTTTCTAAAGACGCAATATGACCAGCACATATCGGGCTCCAGACTATTGACGCATATTCCAATTTCGAACGAATGAGCGTAGTGTATAGCAAACGTAAAGTAGAGATATTGACAAACTCTTTTGAATTTCTTATAATATAACCTAAAGTCTTAAATGCGGAAGAAATCATAAAGTCAATATGTTTAGAGAAGGTTAAAGTTGGCTCAAATGTTACTCTAAGGTCTTTAATGTAATTTGGTCTAAGGAGTATTGTATTATTCAGTGTGTAATTAAATTGAATTGAATTCTTTTTCCTAGTGAACGTAACGATATTACATTTAGATGCGTTCAAAGATAAACAATTATGTAGACACCAATTGCAAACATTGTCAATGGCACTCTGTAAAATGTCACAATCAGCAATGGTGTTAATTTCACATAAAAGTTTGAGGTCATCAGCATACATTAGATATTGCACCTGCAAATCTTCAACAATGTCATTAATAAATAATACGAAAAGTAAAGGTCCGAGTATGGAACCCTGCGGTACGCCAGATATTTGATGAAACATGTGAGATTTAAAACCACGATACTGAACAAACTGATACTTATTTTTTAAATATGATTGAAAAAGTTTTAAAAGGGAGTCAGATAATCCAAAAGTATCTAGTTTAGTTAATAAAATATCATGATCTAGTCTGTCAAAAGCCTTAGTGAAATCAGTGTAGATAACATCCACTTGACTCATCCTGTCAAGACTTTCACTGATAAATTGCGTTTTTTGAACTAAGTTAGTGACAGTAGATTTACCTTTTACGAAGCCATGCTGCACTAGATATCAAACAAGACAGAGAACTATACAAAACATTGTGTAACAAAATTTCAAATATTTTAGAAAAATTACAGATTATAGTAATTGGCCGATAGTTACAGAGTTCATTCTTGCAGCCCTTCTTGAATATTGGACAAACTCTAGATAACTTCCAGAAATCAGGATAACACGATGTTTTTAACAACAAGTTATAAAATATTGTTAGCGGGGCAGCAAGAGCAAACGCACAGTCCCTAATAAGGAACGCTGGTATTAAATCAGGCCCGGAAGTCATTCTAGGTTTGATTCTCCTAATGGCAGCATATACCTCGTCTACTGAAAAGTTTATTATGGTTGTGAGATTGGAATTTTAAGTAGAGGTTACAAAAAGACCGCTGCTAGGTTGTGTGTATAACTGAGAAAAAAAATCTGCAAAACAGTTCACTATAGCTTGCGGATCATCAAGAGTTTGACCATTGTACAAACGCATAGATGGAATAGACGAAATATTTCTTTTAGCATTTATAAAAGACCAAAAATTTTTTGGATCATTTTGAATATTAATTTCAATGTTTCGTACATATGACCTATAAGAACTGCTTACTTCATGTTTAATCTCAGACCGCAAATGTTTAAAATTGTCTAAAAAGAAAGTATCACCAGACTGTTTATACTTTTTGAGTGAATTACTTTTTTGCCTAATTTTTCTAATTATTTGACCATTGAATCAAGGTGGATATGTTTTCTTATAATTTTTTTTTCCTTGGCACGCAATCTTCAAAGATGT
Source organism: Monochamus alternatus (assembly GCA_037114965.1). NCBI lineage: Eukaryota > Metazoa > Arthropoda > Insecta > Coleoptera > Cerambycidae > Monochamus > Monochamus alternatus. Next base: position 24,208,715 of record CM073426.1, on the reverse strand, counting down.
TATTTAGCTTATTATAAAAAGCAGTTAATATAAAATTTAGATCGTCACTATCACTAACAAAGGACCAATCAGTACTCAAAATAATGTCATACAAAACAGGAAAATTTGCTTTTCTGTTTTGTCTTGAGACCAATACAAGATCAAGAAAAAGTAAGACAAGATGCTAACACTACTGGAAACCATGTTGATTAGGCATACAAATTTGATACTTGATTAAAAATACAAGGCGCAAGCACACAAGTTCCGAAAATCGACCGATTTCCTCCATACTACGACAGCAGACAGTCTACAGATATGATTCACAGAAAAATCCATGAACTCAATCCGCTGATTAAACCCGTCAAAAAAGTCCATTTATGCATGACTATTCGGTCTACAAAACAACCTCGGATCACCTCCTGAAACGCAAGAACAGCCTTTTTAAAAGTATCCCTTTGAGCAGATAAATTTACATTTGAGAGGTTCAGGAATATTCCTACTGGCAAGAAACCCAGGGACTCCATAGGCCCAAATGATTCTTTGTTTTTTATTTTGTTCTTAAGAAGGCTTAATTAACATTTCCGCTTCAGAAAATGACGCGATAGATATAAAGAATTATGAATAACTGATCCATTAAGCAATGCATTTGTCCTGATCTTCCAGAAATTCAGAACCAAAGCAAGACTGTAATGGCACCTTTGACATATCGTCAACATTTCGAAAAGATACCATTCAATAACAAATAAATAATATAAACTATCTGGCTGCCGTATATATAATACACTATAGCAAGGTCTTGAGAAACTCAATTTATCCAAATACACGTACTGTTTAAGAGCCAGGCAGGAAGGAACCTCATAATTACTTATTTGGCCATAAATTATGAACAAAGTTTGCGTTGTTTCCACCTGGCTGACTGCCGTGCAGCTTATTACGTCTTTGCTGTTGTCTGGTAGGCATATCGGTGGACTGGCAAATTTCATATTGTTGTGGGGGTCATACGGTAACGAGAAATAGAAATATAATATATAAATGTTGTTTAAAGTATAAGCAGGTACATCGAGTTATTAGCAAGGTACGTTTCGAAGTCATTCAATACTTTTTTAATAGAAAAAAAAGTATAATAAATGGTGCTGACGTTACATGTAAATATGGTTTTGGTACGCATCAAAGGTGATCTAGTATTTGAACTAAAATATGGAAATATTAAACAACAATGAAAAGAACACAAGTTTTAAAGATTATCTGGTCCTTGCTCTACACTTTTTAAATGCGTGCCAGAAAGCATCGGTTGCATTTTATCTAATTATCATCATATTTCAGGATTAGAAATATCTATTTCGAATACGACAGTATTTCAGAATATTTTAGAAATGTATTTGCTATCGTATTATAGTTTTGTATAGCAAATTGCAGCTATGTACTTATACTCTGTATATGAAAATCAATTTCTTCGAGAATTTATTGTATTACTATGACTTCATATAACAGGTATAATCGATAACATCAGAATACTAGTACTAATAAGTGATTCAATAACTGTATAGTGTATAAAATGTATTTGATGGTTTCGGAAATATAAATTACGGTTTTTTGGAAGGGATCAAGAGGTCATATTGCTCAAAAATTTTCACGTTTATCGGCAAGCCTGAGAGTGTTAGATCTAAATATCTCTTAAAATATTGTAGGCTGCGAAACAAGTGAAAATAAATGTTAAATAGAAACGAATTCAATGTAAACTCAGACAGTTTAATGTTTTGAATGTTTGAGTTTGATTAGGTCCTAAAAAGTCATGGTGGAAGATATGCAGCGTTTTTATGTGTGGGTCAGCGGGGTAGAGAAACTGGCAACTTGCGGTCGAGGCCTGGGCAACAAGGAGGAGCCATTAGATCTAGGCAAATTGTAAATTTCGAGGAAGAAATCTTAAAATGCCGTCGAGCAGCACTCTGGCATAAGCACTAGGACAATTGCAGGCCAATTTAGGATATTACAATCCACAGTTTGGCGCACTTAACGTTCATTCATTGATTCGTCAGTGAATACTAGATATAATGTCGATCTCTAGACGTAAATTATCAATGCTAATACAGAGAAGTTTGTAAAAATAACAAAATCAATTTTTTAATGGTAGATGGATAATATTGGATATCTGACCGTAGTATTCAATTAGGATCAACTTTTCTTAATAACGATTGTCGATATTATAAAAATAAGAGTACTTTACTCTTGAGAAAAATTTACATTTTTCGATATACCTCCTATACGACTGCAAAAAATTGAAATCTGATTACTTCAGTTTGGGTTTTAGGTCATGCACAACTTTTTATCAATAATAACTTTTTGTCATAAAATCAAAAATAAAAAAGTTCCTCGTATAGTGCCAACTTAATTGGACACACTGTATATTATAGCTTACCGTCCGTAACTAGCTTTAAGCTATACTATATATCTGACATATTACAAAAATATCGCTTGTGATACATTAGTTTTTCTGCATCTTTTGATATGTACGAGCAAAAGTAGCTGCTGATGACATTAGAGAGTTATTAAAATTCCCTTTAATACTGCAGAACAGTTATTTAGTACGACTTTATTTAAATACTGCTTACCTTTATTTTGTTCACAAAAATATAGTTATTGATTAATAATTCGTTGGAAGGGATACCCCTACGTCCAATAACTATGTATTTCCCATATATTTCCCCCTATACATATAAACTACATACTTATATTATTAGTTTTTTAACTTCATTTCCTACTGAAAAAATATGTCTGCATTAAAACTTGATAGCAAACATGCGAGTTTTACTAAAAGGAGTTTTAAAAATTGTTCTGTGTCGCTTTTCCCGAAGAGTTGATTTTTACTCGTAACAGTAGCTGGCAAAATACAAAATAAGCAAAAGAACGAGTATTTCTACATTCCACATTTTTTCATCAACAGTTTAAAAGTGAAACAGATTTTTTTATAGTAGACCACTTATATTTTTATAAGTACCAATGAACGGTGAAAGCAATGCTGTATTATTCTTTATAATAAGTTTTACTTATTACACTTTTTCGATAGGAAAACTTCAAAAGTTTCATAAACTTCTATCCCAACCAACTAGTAAGTTATTATAAAGGTTTTGGATTTTTTATCTGTGATATTGCTTACTACAACACATTTTTCGATGTTTACACATAATCTCGTGATAGTGGCATGTTATGAGAAAATAACATTAAAATATTTGCTTTTGCGGCTACTCCGCAGGCCTTTCAGTCCTTTCCTGGAACAATAATTAATGCGTAATATTTACACTTTACATTTATTATCATTTCACCGGATGTTTAATATAAGCGGATATAGATTTCGCGATAAGATAACTAAATTGCTTTTACATTCATCGCCTACCCTCTTTCAACTCGATTATCTTCAACGCTAGTGAATATGAACGTATACCATGAATGAATGATAAACTCAACGGCCATTATCATCGCCTCGATTATCGCTCGATTGACGGCGGATTGTAAATATCGTTCAGTTCGTTGCTTTGAAAGAAACGCAAACCCGGGCGAAATTCAAGGTCTAAAATAATAGAGAGTGATCCATTCACACCACTTAGATGAGTACGGGGGGGTGAGGGTTGCAGGGGGGCAAGATTTAATAGGCGTGCTATATGAAAAGGGTTCAAATTACCAAAAATAAGTTGACGTTGAGTAAATCTAACACATTAATAGTTTAATTTAAAAAGTTTAA